>RJWK010008267.1:0-41650 GCA_004363435.1 Platanista minor | reverse complement strand
AACCACTGCGCCACTAGGGGAGCCTGAGAGATTTCCCTTTCTCTTTGTTTGCTCAGCTCCTGGGGTTCAGATTTGTATTTGCCTCTGCCTCTGTGTGCCTGAGGTTGTCTGTTCTTCACTCAGACAGGACGGGGGTTAAAGGAGCAGCTGATTAGGGGGCTCTGGCTCACTCAGGCTGTGGGGCAGGGAGGTGTACATAATGTGGGGTGAGCCTGCGGCGGCAGAGACCAGCGTGATGTTGCACCAGCCTGAGGCACACTGTGTGTTCTCCCAGGGAAATTGCCCCTGGATCACAGGACCCTGGCAGTTGTGGGCTGCACAGGCTCCCAGGAGAGGAGGTGTGGATAGTGACCTGTGCTTGCACACAGGCTTCTTGGTGGCTGCAGCAGCAGCCCTCACATCTCATGCCCATCTCTTGTGCCTGCACTGATAACTGCAGCTCGCGCCCATCTCTGGAGCTCATTTAGGCGGTGCTCTGAATCCCCTTTTCTCGTGCACCCTGAAACAATGGTCTCTTGCATCTTAGGCAATTCCAGACTTTTTCACGGACTCCCTCCCAGCTAGCTGTGGTGCACTAGCCTCCTTCAGGCTCTGTTCACGCCGTCAACCCCAGTCCTCTCCCTGGGATCTGACCTCTGATGCCTGAGCCTCAGCTTCCAGCCCCCACCTGCCCTGGTGAGTACTGGTTGGCACTGATCCTCTGTGTGGGAATCTCTCTACTTTGCTCTCTGCACCCCTGTTGCTGCTCTCTCTTGTGTGGCTCCGAAACTTCCCCCCGCCACCCCCTGTCTCTGCCTGTGAAGGGTCTTCCTTGTGTATGGAAACTTTTCCTCCTTCACAGCTCCCTCCCACTGGTGCAGGTCCCATCCCTATTCTTTTGTCTCTGTTTTTTCTTTTTTTCTTTTTCCTACGCATGTACATGGAGAGTTTCTTGCCTTTTGGGAGGTCTGAGGTCTTCTGCTAGCATTCAGTACATGTTCTATAGGAGTTGTTCCACATGTAGTTGTATTTCTGATGTATTTGTGGGGAGGAAGTTGATCTCCACGTCTTACTCTTCCGCCATCTTGAAGGTCTCCCTCTCATAAACTTTTGTCAATATTTGCTTAGACATACGCAGGAAGATTTTGTTCTGGAAAAGATCACCTCATTTGACTGATAATGTTCTGGCACTGTGAAGATGATTTAGAGTGTCCAGACATTACCAAATTGACTGTCAAGTAATGTGCCTGCAAGGTTGTTAAGTAAGTATAAAACTGATAATCAGGGAGGGATGGGGGGAGTTTTTCACAAATCTTTGAATAGCATTTAATGTGGCTTAGGCTGTTCCATCTCTCCAGTTTCTTTCAAATCCAGCTTATCATATCCTTTAGCATTCTGCAGTCTTTTTGCCTCCTTTCTCTTTAGATGCCTGTCTTGAGAATGAAAAGCACATGCTTTCTGAAGTCCTATTTGACATGGTGTTTCTGTACCCAAGTATCACACCACTGGGAGCTACATAACATCGTTATAAAATACATGTACAACTCTCTTTTTATAATGAAAAGTTTTAAAAATAAAGTGTAAAAATGAAGCCTGTGTCTCACAATTACTGAACTTTTGAAAATATTTCATCTATTTCTTACCTGGTTATTTTTCTTTCATTTTACTGTTAGGGTATTTTAAATAAAATTCTAGGTATCATATCATTTCTTCTATAACATGTCTCTTTAATAGAGAAAATTTTTTGAAAATTTAATCACAGTACATAATCATACCTAACAAAATTAGCAATAATTATTTTATATCAGCCAATATCCAGTTCATGTTCAAACATTCCCAGTTGTCTCAAAAGTATCTTTTTATAGTTTATTTACTTGACTCTGAATCCAAAAATATCTCACACAGCACAACTGAATGATTTCTGTCTTAAATTTCTTTTACTCCATAACACTTTCCCTCTTTCCACTATCACTCTTTACCCTCCTCTCAAGGTCATTTCTTTTAAACCAGGTCATTTGTCCTATAGGATTTTGCCCATTATACATTTGACTGAATGATATTTCTGTGGATCAATTTTAGTATATTTGTCCGGACCTATTTTCTATGTATAGTTGTTGTATCTATAATACTAATTAGATTCAGGGATTCAGGTTTCATTTCATTTAACTTAATTTGCAAAACACATAAGTGGTTCTACATGCTTCTTATTGTTTCACATTAGGAAACTCACGATATCTGATTTTCCTACTTTTAGTGATCGATTGATCAAGAGGTTCAGCTTTATCCATTATAAAATTGCCTTCTACCATTTACCTAATGTTTTTAGCAGCCACTGATGATTGTTATCTAGATCAGTTATTATATTAGGTCTTGCAAAATGAAGATTTTCTAATTCTATTATTCCTTACTTATTTGTTAGATTTCTTCTATACATCTCTGTTAATATGATCAATATATATAACACGTATTTTCCCAAATACTTTTGTGATATTTTTATCTTGTCAGAAAACAAAACAAAAAAACTGTTATTCAAAGTAATGGCAAAGATTTTGAAGTAGGAAACAAGGGAGAGACAAACAGATTTTCTGTTGTCCTTTGCTGGAAAACAGCAACAACAACCAATTGATTCAGTTCCCTGGAACACAAATATACTGTCAAAAAGAGCAACCAGGGCTTCTCTGGTGGCGCAGTGGTTAAGAAGCCACCTGCCAATGTGGGGGACACGGGTTCGTGCCCCGGTCTGGGAGGATCCCACATGCCGCGGAGTGGCTAGGCCTGTGAACCACAACTACTGAGCCTGCACGTCTGGAGCCTGTGCTCCGCAACGGGAGAGGCCACCACAGTGAGAGGCCCGTGCACCGCAATTAAAAAAAAAAAAAAAAAAAAAAAAAAAGCAACCATCTGGGACACAAGTATATAAATGTGTAACATTAGCATATTGTATGAGAATATAATTATATAGAGCAATAGACATTTAAACAAAAATTTGGCTGTTAAAATTTTGATTAAATTTCATTAATGGAAACTCCTACTAGAATATCACAGGAAGATAAGTTTTTTGTCTATTTTGTTCAGTGCTGGATTGTCAAGACCTAGACAGATGCTTGGCACATCAGAGGATCTTGGTAAATATTTACTGAATCAATATTGAATTAATGAGTGAGATAATTTCAAGAAATGAGTAGTTAACAGTGATTACATCAAAGAAAAAGAGAATGAGGAGGAAAATTCAGTCTGGTTATTTGTAGCAATAGTTCACCACTGCGAGTTAAGAACTCACGTTAAGAATGTATGTGCACCATCATGTGTAAATTTTAATGGCTTTAAATTATTTACTTATTTCCCTTGCTAATAAACCACAAACATCTGTGTGCCAAAGAATTAGGGGCATAATTTTTATTTCTTTTTTTTTTTTCTAATATTATTATTGAATTAAGTTGTCGGGTTTTTTTTTTCTCTTTTTTTTATTTTTTTATTTTTTAACATCTTTATTGGAGTATAATTGCTTTACAATGGTGTTAGTTTCTGCTTTATAACAAAGTGAATCAATTATACATATACATATGTTCCCATATCTCCTCCCTCTTGCATTAATAGCCTCTAGTCCTATTTCTCCACTCAGAAACAATTTCAAATTATATTCTCCATGTTTAAAAACTACTTGTTGAATGGATGACTGCACAATTCATTAGTTTACTGAGGTTGGTGACAAAATATGTACTCAATTTTTCTCTATAGAAAAGGACTGTTTTAAGATTTCTGACCTGTAGTTATCTTATTATTTTAATTAATTATACTATTACTAGTATGGGGATACATATATTTAAAAATCATTTCTGAAATTAAAGAAAATCTAAAGCACGATCTAAAAAAGTCTTGTAATGTCACATATATTTTTTTAAACAAAGAAAAATGCTCTTGATTTAGAGATACTGGTCTGCTGATGCTCCTCTGAAAATGCCCCCTCTCTTCTTAAATGCCCCCTCTTCTTTTCATCTCTTACATGCAAGGGTTAATGTTCATTGTTTCTCCTTTAGTGAGTTCTTTGACTCTTACAATGTCAACAGTGTTACCTAAATTTATATCACACACGCACACACACACATACACACACAGTTTCACCCGATCTGACCTTTTCCTGTGTCTGCATTTCCAGTTGCACAATACCTCAAAAATGTCTGAAGCCAAGTTCCAAATAGAATATCTAAACAGTTTTATTATATCCTAAAGAATTTATTATTTCTGCCAATGTACAATTTTCTCAGTGTCTCAAGCTTAAAACCCTTGTTATCGCCCTTATCTCCTTGATCTGTTTTGCTATCCACCTGTAATTCATCACTAAATTCTATTGGTTTGACTTCTCTAGTCTCTTGAATTGGTCTCTTCTGTTCCGTTCCCATGGTCTCTTCTCTCATTACCTCTCACTTCAACTATCATAATAACCTCTTAATTGATCCTTAGTCTTTCTCTACTCTACTTTTGTCTCCTGCTGCAGAGCAATCTTCCTAATGCGCAACTCTAAGTACATCACATTTCTGCTCACAAAACTCAGCAGGTCCCCATTACAGAGGATTCAATATAAACTATTTTGTTTGGCATTTATGACCTTTGTCTGAATCTTCCATAACATATGCCCTAATCTCCAGGCAAAGTGATTCCCAAATAAAATCAAGGGCTTCCTGCCTCCGTCTTTTTGATTATGTTTCTCTCCATCTGGAATGTCCCCTTTCCACAGCCCTTTTTCCATCCTTGTCCATAAAAATACCCCCATCCTTCAAGACATTGCAGAAATGCCACAGCTTTTCAAGAGACTGTCTTACTCATGCCTTCAACATATTGCAGACTCTCTTTTACGAATATCTAAAATATTTGTCAATACTTCTTATAGAACGATAATCACATGTGAATATATATTATGACTATTTGTATACTTTTTGGATCTCCACTTTAGGAAAGAAGCCAAGTTTTTTAATATATTCAATATTTTTTATTCCTTACTCAAAAAACATGGCACAGTATTTTGCACACTGTAAAGCTTCATAAGTATATGTTCAATTAAATTTAACAGGTCTTTGTGGTAATTCTGAAAAATCAGCTACATTCCTTCCATGTTTAATGGAATAATCATGTTAATACGGCTACTGAGCTGACATCAGCCTGGTGTTACCCAGGCGTTACTGGCCTAGATAAAGGCATGAGAGTCAAAATGCATGGCAAGGTTGACCATGAAACTTAGACAAGAACCACGTTTTTTGCTTCCTTTATGCACATCACACACAAGCTAATACAATGCTGATCATGCCTTGACTAATACATTCTTGCTAAATGAATAATTTATATAATCTACAATATTTGTTCCCAAAATTCCTCCAGTAATAACAAAAGACTCACTATTTTGAAATCAGCTAATCAAAGTCCTCCAATATCCAGATTTGTTTTTCACCCCTCTAAGGAGAAACACCAATATCATAACAAAACAAGCTAATTTCAGCAACTGAATTCCTGTAAATAATTTTCAGGAAGGAAATATACACAAGGCCACAATTCTGACACTTCTCCACTTATTATTTCTTTGTCTTATGTTGTTCTGATGCACATGAGGACTCATGTTCATAATGATAGACCAAGGGCACTGCCAGACCCTTCTTCAGCAAAGACTAATCAGTGTTCTGTCTCCTGTGTTTCATAAAGCAAATAAGTACTTTATACATTTTTGATTTTCAAAAGTAGAAATTCACACTAAAAGTGTTTTTGAATAATAGAGTTAAGGAGACACCACATATCACAATCTCTTTGAATTCAAGTTACAATAACTTACCAAGTAATTAAAACTATAGCAAGCTCTAATTGAGAGCTTCCCACCATTCCCTACTCCATGAGGTGGAATTGGAGTAGGAGGAAACACTGAAAATTAAAAAACAAAACAAAACTCTATAGTTGTCTGGTGCCACCAAATAAACAAAAGTTATTGGATAAAGCATCTCAGTTCTCATAATGGCTCTAGAAATGGATAGTTATATAAAACTGTATCAAGTGCTTAAAAATGACATACCTTTGTTATAGAGTTGTGGTAGGTAAAACCGCAGGTCTGTGGTGAGAATGGGAGCTCTCTCTCCTCCACTGGATATCTTGATAAAGGAGGGATAATTGGATTAAACAAAGGTTGAGGAATGTTACATAGGGGAATAGAGCAGGAAGAGTTCTGCTCTATTGTTGTCTTAGGAGAATTCCTTTTTCTTTCTGGGTTCCACCTTAACTAGTTGGATTTATATTGGCAAAACATATAGCTTCTGTGGGCCTCAGTTTCTCCTTACACAATAAAAGGAAGTTGAACCACATGATCATTATGGACCCTTGCAGATTTCTTTCTCTTAGGGAGAAACAGACAATGAAATTGTAACTTAGTAATATAATTTCAGATAATAATAAATGTAGATTATAAAGCCAAGAACAACTAGGAGTGAGGAGGTGACACTTAAGCTGAAACTAGGCATAAGATAATGTGGGAGTGTGCTAGGCAGAGAGAACATAAAATGCAAAATCCCCAAAGCAGGAGAAAGGTCACTGTGTGGGCTATGGTAGTGATAAGAAATGACAGTGGGGAGGTGAGTCGATGGTAAGGAGTTTGGGTTTGAGTTTAAGACTGTTGATAAGAGGAAGCCATTGAAGAGTTTGATTCTGGAAAATGATATGCTCTGATTTAAGCTTTAAGACAACCACCTGTGGTGCTATGTGGGGAATAGACTGCAGAGAAACAAGAGTGGAAGCAGGAAAGCAAAAAGGTGAGGAGGATGATACAGACAAGTTCTTCAGCAGTGAGACCATGGTGAGAAATAATCAGACTTAAATATATGTTCAGGAGAGAGCAAAAACAAGACTTGCCAATGGATTGGAGGTGGGTGTGAGGAAAAAAGAGAACTAAAGTTGCCTAGTTTTTGATCTGATCAAATGCATGGTTTTATCTGTAGAGATAGATTAATATATAGGCTTGGCTCTAATTTGCAACAATTCAGTTGTATATGTGGCTGGATTTCAGTGGAGATGTCAAGGTTGAAATGGAGATTTGGGAGACCTCAGCTTATAGATGGTGCTTAAAATCATGAGACTGGATAAAATCTTGAATACTTTCACATTCACCTTTTTATTATCTAGCTGCATAAAAACTGGATCAGGTACATTGAGTTATTCTTATTAAATTACTTGCCATGGTATTTTAAAGTTCTTTGTGCTGATTTAATGAAGTGATACAGATGGGGAGAGAAGCTATGAAGTGTGCCTCTGAAAATACATGATTTAAGTTGTAGCTTAATTTAAGGCTTCATTGTTGTGCTTTATAACCATACAGTATTTTCCAGGCATATCTTCACCTAATGTTGTTCTTTAACAGATTGAAAGGGAAGGCACAAGTTTTATCATCTAAATTTACTTTGATTGTGTCCCATTACCATTTAGTTTCTGATCTATCCAAAGCGAATTGATTTCCAATTAAGAACAAAGTTTTATTTAATTTTAAATCCATTTAATTAATTGTTTTAATTCCAAAGATAACAGAGTTGCAGGGGAAGGCTTGGTTGAAATTTTATTCCTAACTGAAGAAAACAGAACATGGTAGAAACTGGAAACGTAAGCTTCTGTTGTTAACAATAAGTTCTTTCTCTTTTATAATAGAATCTCATGTTTCATCCTTATTTCCTCATTCTCATTAGGATTCTAAGATAAATATTTTAGTCTGCTTTACATAAATGGTATGAGAGACAAAAGACTTATTCCTTAATAGACAAAAGTTCTTATAAATCAATCAATAAACAATAATGCGCATCCCAAGTTAAAATAGGCAAAGAATAGAATCAGGCAGTTCACATAAAAAAAGATGCTTAGCTCTAATTTATACACACTCTACTCTGATTTTTTCAAATGTTTCTCATTTTGGAATAATAAGTTCTAATATTTAGAAATCAGCCACATAACTCTATATACCACTGGTCCTTCATTTCCTTTGCTTAGCCATCTAAACTACTTCTCTGAGTCTGCTTTGTTCTCCAAATTTAACTCGTTTTAATCCCGATCAGAAAGCTTAGATCTTCAGATCTAAGTGGAAAGAAAGTGATGAAATGTGAGGAAATATTGCTGGTCCTAATTAGAGACCACCAATTCTTAGCTCTCTTCTCCTCTTGACCTTTTGTGATACATTTTCTAATCTTTTTTTTGATAACTCTTACTTTCCCAGCTTCTAATTGATCTACTTTTTGAAATTTTTTTCCTGTATTTATTCTTACAGGCCCTTCTGCAATTCTCTACGTATAAAAATATCTAAGCTTTTCTTATAATTCCCTAAAGGGAAACCCAATTAATATTACCATTGAACATTAATTAATATGAAAGCATTTCCTTGAAAGGTGAAATAGAAAAGTTTTTGAGAATTCATACCAAGGAAAGTGCTCTCAAAATAGCATGGTAGAAGTGAAAACTGTCAGTTGCCTCTAGCAGGTAACAGTAAAATTACTCTTAGGATAATAACATCTCTTTGAAGAATTCCTTAAATTACTCTTAAATATCCAGAAGCTAGGCTTTGGAAATTCAGAAGCTAAGAACTAAATTATTTTATTTTCCTGAAAATGAAAAGAAAAGATTGATCAGAGTGAGCCTGGAAGTCAGGCCAAAGTTTTTTTAATTTTTTTTAGTTAAATTCTCCTTTGATGCAGCCCTACTTTAACTGCCAAAGTATCAGATCCAGCTTTAGCTATTTCCAACCTTTTACCCAAGTGATGGCTAACATATTTCATTATTGGCTCACCAACAGGATCTAACTCTCTAGGACAGACAGATCAGCCAGCAGGCAGAGATGTGTGGTAATGACAAAAGGCTTTACCAATTGTTGCTAAAATTAGGTCCAAGGATGGCCCTCATGTGAGCACTAACAGGAAAATATGTTGGACCACATATTGATCTTCTTCTACACCACGTCTAAGACAGCTGATCAGCCATCACCTGGCACCTCACTTGCTGACAGTGGTGCAGCTCTGACTAGAATCATAATCCTGAAATGGTCACCTCACACATGCAGCAGAGGCAGCTGGACACCACAGTCCTTAGGTGGGTGCTACACCTTTGAAGCAGAAGCCACCTTCCCATCAACCCAGCATTTACCTAATTGACACATTCAGATACTGGCATCTAGTCTGCAGCTCTTGGAGACATTGTTTTCCTAAAATGAGGCAGAGATAGTTTGACTTTAAAAGACTTAGCTATGACTCTTCCTCTGCAGCTTGGAGCCCAGACTCAGTGCTGAACTGAATTCCCTGCTTGGTGGCAAAGATTGTTCCAGTAAACTCTCAGTCTTTTGTCCCTTAGTCTTCATGTTTGTTTGCTTGTTTTTCCTTTCAGGGTCAGAAAGAAATAAGTGAAAGAATTAGCTAGAGATAATACAGACTGAAGTAAGTCAGAAAGAAAAAAACAAATACCGGATGCTAACACATGTATATGGAATCTAAACAAGAAAAAAAAATGGTTCTGAAAAACCTAGGGGCAAGACAGGAATAAAGATACAGACTTAGAGAATGGACTTGAGGACACAGGGAGGGGAAGGGTAAGCTGGGACGAAGTGAGAGAGTGCATGGACATATTTACACTACCAAATGTATAATAGATAGCTAGTGGGAAGCAGCTACATAGCACAGGGAGATCAGCTCGGTGCTTTATGGCCACCTAGAGGGGTGTGATAGGGAGGGTGGGAGGGAGACACTAGAGGGAGGAGATATGGAGATATATGTATATGTATAGCTGATTAATTTTGTTATAAATCAGAAACTAACACACCATTGTAAAGCAATTATACTATAATAAAGATGTTTATATATATATATACTTTTGAAATATGGGTTTAAGAGGCATATCTGGATGTAACAAAATTAAAAGCAGCACAAGCAGTACGTTCTTTTAGTTTGAAAAGAAATTATTTTTGAAGTTAAGAAACTGTATTAAATTGAATGTCAACCAACCCACTCTCAAATAATAACACGTGAGAAACAACTTAAAAAAAAAAGTGTTGATGGAGTATGTGGGCTGAGAAGACTTGCATAGAACACAAAACGTATCCGTTTGATGAAAAATAGAAAGAACTATTAATTTGAACTATTTTTTTTTAAATCAAAAGGCAATTTTTCCATCAAAGTCCATTCCACTGCAAAGAAGCAAAAATGAACTTCTTTGAAATACTTGAGAAAGTAAAGAGACAACCCTAATTTCAATCAAGGCATAAAACATTTCATTATAACTTGTGGATATCATGCACTTCTGTACCCTAAAATTTATACTCTTAGAAAGATACATATTTGAAATTTGTCCCAGGTTTACAAACACACATGCACATCACACACCACACCCACACACACACACACACACACACACACACACACACACACACACTACTGAAATTTTAAGATAATGCCTAAGAGACACCACTTGAAAAGTGAGTGCAAAATTCGGGATTTTCAGGGAATCAACAATGGTAATGCATTGCAACTTTCAATCAGTAAAATCTACAGGATCTCATATGGTGCCCCAGCTCTTAGAGGTTTGGCAGTTGTTCCTTTTGCCTTTCCAAGCAGTTTCAATCACAATGACTGTGTGTACAAAATTACCCCCAAATTTAGTGGCTTAAAATAACAGTAATCATTTATCTCATGATTTTCATGGGTCAGGATTTCAGAAGAAGTTCAGCTGTGCAGTTCTGTCTCAGCTTCCTTTACTCACATGTCATGTATTTGACCTGGGAAGACTCAGACAGCTGGACACTAAAACAGTTGGGGCCTTGGGCATCTTTCTCCAGCTCTCTGTAGTCTATCCACATGATCTCTACAGCATTGCAGCTTCAGGGTGGCAGGCTTCTTACATATTGTCCCAGAACTCCCAAGGTGTGTGTCCCAAGAGAGAGCCAGACAAAATATTATCACCTTTTATGACCTTGCCTTCTACCAGATTTATTGATGGAGTCAGTTTAAAAATTTCTGCTCAGGTTCAAAGGGAAAGGAACGTAGATGGCAGGATTTGATGGAGGAGGGTCAATATTATATTGTAAGAATGTGGCATGGATTATGTATCGGTGTGTAGAACTTCAGATAATATGATTTGCCACACCAACAAAAGTCTGGCTGAGACCCACACTCAGACTTTTTCCTATACAACGATATTGAGGACAGCAATAAGAATAGTTTTAAAATGGCAAGAATGGGGCTTCCCTGGTGGCGCAGTGATTGAGAGTTTGCCTGCCAATGCAGGGGACACGGGTTCGTGCTCCGGTCTGGGAAGATCCCACATGCCACGGAGCGGCTGGGCCCGTGAGCCATGACTGTGGAACCTGCGCGTCTGGAGCCTGAGCTCTGCAACGGGAGAGGCCACAACAGTGAGAGGCTTGCATACAGCAAAAAAAAAAAAAAAGATGGCAAGAAACTACCACCACCTTGGAGGATTTTCTTCTCTTTGATGAAAAAAGGCCTCATGTGACAGCTTTCCATATTTAATTGTTTGCATCTCATTTATTTTATTTATTATTATTTTTTATGTGCTCCCTTTGCAGGGTTTTGGGTTGTTGTTTATTTTATTTTATTTACTTTTTTTTCAATTTTTGAATTTTATATTATTTATTCTTTTATACAGCAGGTTCTTATTAGTCATCCACTTTATACACATCAGTGTATACATGTCAATCCCAATCGCCCGATTCATCACTCACCACGACCACCCCCCCACCGCTTTCCCCCCTTGGTGTCCACACGTTTGTTCTCTACATCTGTGTCTCAATTTCTGCCCTGCAAACCAGATCATCTGTACTATTTTTCTAGGTTCCACATATATGCATTAACATATGACATTTGTTTTACTCTTTCTGACTTACTTCACTCTGTGTGACAGTCTCTAGGTCCATCCATGTCTCTACAAATGACCCAGTTTTGTTCCTTTTTATGGCTGAGTAATATTCCATTGTATATATATACCACATCTTCTTTATCCATTCACCTGTCGATGGACACTTAGGTTGCTTCAGTGTCCTGGCTTTTGTGAAAAGAGCTGCAATGAACATTGTGGTACATGACACTTTTTGAATTATGGTTTTCTCAGGGTATATGCCCATTAGTGGGATTGCTGGGTCGTATGGTAATTCTATTTTTAGTTTTTTAAGGAACCTCCATACTGTTCTCCATAGTGGCTGTATCAATTCAGTGTATCTTGCACTGTTCTCCCACCAAAAGGGCAAGAGGGTTCCCTTTTCTCCACACCCTCTCCAGCATTTGTTGTTTGTAGATTTTCTGATGATGCCCATTCTATCTGGTGTGAGGTGATACCTCATTGTAGTTTTGATTTGCATTTCTCTAATAATTAGTGATGCTGAGCAGCTTTTCATGTGCTTATTGGTCATCTGTATGTCTTCTTTGGAGAAATGTCTATTTAGGTCTTCTGCTTATTTTTGGATTGGGTTGTTCATTTTCTTAATATTGAGCTGCATGAGCTGTTTATATATTTTGGAGATAAATCCTTTGTCCATCGATTCACTTACAAATAGTTTCTCCCATTCTGAGGGTTGTGTTTCCATCTTGTTTATGGTTTCCTTTGCTGTGCAAAAGCTTTTAAGTTTCATTGGGTCCCATTTGTTTATTTTTGTTTTTGTTTCCATTACTCTAGGAGGTGGATCAAAAAAGATCTTGCTGTGATTTATGTCAAACAGTGTTCTTATTATGTTTTCCTCTAAGAGTTTTATAGAGTCCAGTCTTACATTTAGGTCTCTAATCCATTTTGAGTTTACTTTTAAGGATGGTGTTAGTGAGTGTTCTAATTTCATTCTTTTACATGTAGCTGTCCAGTTTTCCCAGCACAATTTATTGAAGAGAATGCCTTTTCTCCATTTTATATCCTTGCCTCCTTTGTCATCGATTAGTTGACCATAGGTGTGTGGGTTTATCTCTGGGCTTTCTATCCTGTTCCATTGATCTATATCTCTGTTTTTGTGTCAGTACCATATTGTCTGTATTATTGTAGCTTTGTAATATAGTCTGAAGTCAGGGAGTCTGATTCCTCCAGCTCCAATTTTTTTCCCTCAAGACTGCTTTGGCTATTTGGGGTCTTTTGTGTCTCCATACAAATTTTAAGATTTTTTGTTCTAGTTCTGTAAAAATGCCATTGGTAATTTGATAGGGATAGCATTGAATCTGTAGATTGCTTTGGGTAGTATAGTCATTTTCACAATATTGATGGTATATTTCTCCATCTGTTGGTATTATCTTTAATTTCTTTCAGCAGTGTCTTATGGTTTTCTGCATACAGGTCTTTTGTCTCCCTAGGTAGGTTTATTCCTAGGTATTTTATTCTTTTTCTTGCAGTGGTAAATGGGAGTGTTTCCTTAATTTCTCTTTCAGATTTTTCATCTTGAGTGTATAGGAATGCAAGGGATTTCTGTTCATTAACTTTGTATCCTGCTTCTTTACCAAATTCATTAATTAGCTCTAGTAGTTCTCTGGTGGCATCTTTAGGATTCTCTAAATTGTATCATGTCATCTGCAGACAGTGACAGATTTACTTCTTCTTTTCCAATTTGTATTTTGTTTATTTCTTTTTCTTCTCTGATTGCCATGACTAGGACTTCCAAAACTGTGTTGAATAATAATGGTGAGAGTGGACATCCTTGTCTTGTTCCTGATCTTAGAGGAAATGCTTTCAGTTTTTGACCAATGAGAATGATGTTTGCTGTGGGTTTGTCATATATGGCCTTTATTATGTTGAGGTAGGTTCCCTCTATGCCCACTTTCTGGAGAATTTTGATCATAAATAGGTGTTGAATCTTGTCAAAAGCTTTTTCTGCATCTATTGAGATGATCATATGGTTTTTATTCTTCAATTTGTTAATATGGTGTATCACATTGATTGATTTGCATATATTGAAGAATCCTTGCATTCCTGGGGTAAATCCCACTTGATTATGGTGCATGATCCTTTTAATGTGTTGTTGGATTCTGTTTACTAGTATTTTGTTGAGGATTTTTGCATCTATATTCATCAGTGATATTTGTCTGTAATTTTCTTTTTTTGTAGTATCTTTGTCTGGTTTTGGTATCATGGTGATGGTGGCCTCATCGAATTTAGAGTTTGGGACTGTTCCTTCTTCTGCAATTTTTTGGAGGAGTTTGAGAAGGATGGGTGTTAGCTCTTCTCCAATTGTTTGATAAAATTCACCTGTGAAGCCATCTGGTCCTGAACTTTTCTTTGTTGGAAGATTTTTAATCACTCTTTCAATTTCATTACTTGTGATAGGTCTGTTCATATTTTCTATTTCTTCCTGGTTCAGTCGTGGAAGTTTATACCTTTCTAAGAATTTGTCCATTTCTTCAAGGTAGTCCATTTTATTGACATAGAGTTGCTTGTAGTCCATTTTATTGACACAGAGTTGTATCCTTGTTGACATAGGATGCTTTGTATTTCTGCAGTGTCTGTTTTAACTTCTCCTTTTTCATTTCTAATTTTATTGATTTGAGCCTTCTCCCTCATTTTCTTGATGAGTCTGGCTAATGGTTTATTGATTTTGTTTATGTTCTCAAAGAACCAGCTTTTAGTTTTATTGATCTTTGCAATTGTTTTCTTTGTTTCATTTTTTTCATGTTTTATTTTTTTCTGCTCTGATCTTTATGATTTCTTTCCTTCTGCTACCTTTGTTGTTTGTTCTTCTTTCTCTAGTTCCTTTAGGTGTAAGGATCAATTGTTTATTTCAGATTTTTCTTGTGTCTTGAGGTAGGCTTGTATAGCTATAAACTTCCCTCTTAGAACTGTTTTGCTGCATCCCATAGGTTTTGGATCATCGTGTTTTCATTGTCATTTGTCTCTAGTTATTTTTTGATTTCCTCTTTGATTTCTTCAGTGACCTCTTGGTTATTTAGTAACGTATTGTTTAGCCTCCATGTGTTTGTGTTTTCTACGTTTTTTTCCCTGTAATTGATTTCTAATCTCATAGTGCTGTGGTCAGAAAAGATGCTTGATATGATTTCAATTTTCTTAAATTTACTGAGGCTTAATTTGTGACTGAAAACATGATCTATCCTGGAGAATGTTCCCTGCACACTTGAGAAGAAAGTGTAATCTGTTTTTAGATGGAAAGACCTATAAATATCAGTTCAATCTATCTGGTCTATGGTGTCATTTAAAGCTTGTGTTCCTTATTAATTTTCTGTTTGGATGACCTGTCCATTGGTGTAAGTGAGGTGTTAAAGTCCCCCACTATTATTGTGTTACTGTCGATTTTCTCTTTTAGAGGTGTTAGCAGTTGCCTTATGTATTGAAGTGCTCCTATGTTGGATGCATATATATTTATAATTGTTATATCTTCTTCTTGGATTGATCCCTTCATCATTTTGTAGTGTCCTTCTTTGTCTCTTCACATAGTCTTTATTTTAAAGTCTATTTTGTCTGATATGCTACTATTTTGTCTGATATTTTGCTATTCCAGCTTTCTTTTGATTTCCATTTGTATGGAATATCTTTTTCCATCTCCTCACTTTCAGTCTGTATGTGTCCTTAGGTCTGAAGTGGGTCTCTTGTAGACAGCATATATGTCAGTCTTGTTTTTGTATCCATTCAGCAAGCCTGTGTCTTTTGGTTGGAGCATTTAATCCATTCATATTTAAGGTAATTATTGATATGTATGTTCCTATTAGCATTTTCTTAATTGTTTTGGGTTTGTTTTTGTAGGTCCTTTTCTTCTCTTGTGTTTCTCACTTAGAGAAGTTCCTTTAGCATTTGTTGTAGAGCTGGTTTGGTCCTGCTGAATTCTCTTAGCTTTTGCTTGTCTGTAAAGCTTTTCATTTCTCCCTTGAATCTGTATGAGATCCTTGCCGGGTAGAGTAATCTTGGTTGTAGGTTTTTCCCTTTCATAACTTTAAGTATATCATGCCACTCCCTTCTGGCTTGTAGCGTTTCTGCTGAGAAATCAGCTGTTAACCTTATGGGAATTCCCTTGTATGTTATTTGTCATTTTTCCTTTGCTGCTTTCAATTTTTCTTTGTCTTTAATTTTTGTCAGTTTGATTACTATGTTTCTTGGCATGTTTCTCCTTGGGTTTATCCTGCCTGGGGCTCTCTGTGATTCCTGGACTTGGGTTGCTATTTCCTTTTCCATGTTAGGGAAGTTTTCAACTATAATCTCTTCAAATATTTTCTTAGGTCCTTTCTCTCTCTCCTCTCCTTCTGAGACCCCTTTAATGTGAATGTTGTCACATTTAATGTTGTCCCAGAGGTCTCTTAGTCTGTCTTCATGTCTTTTCATTCTTTTTTCTTTATTCTGTTCTGCAGCAGTGAATTCCACCATTCTGTCTTCCAGGTCCCTTATCTGTTCTTCTGCCTCAGTTATTCTGCTATTGATTCCTTCTAGTGTATTTTTTATTTCAGTTATTGTATTGTTCATCTTTCTTTTTTTGTTCTTTAATTCTTCTAGGTCTTTGTTAAACATTTCTTGCATCTTCTCCATCTTTTCCTCCATTCTTTTTCCGACGTCCTGGATCATGTTCACTATCATTATTCTGAATTCTTTTTCTGGAAGGTTGCTTATCTCCACTTCATTTAGTTGTTTTTCCTGGGGTTTTACCTTGATCCTTCATCTGGTACATAGCGCTCTTCCTTTTCATCTTGTCTATCTTTCTGTGAATGTGGTTTTTGTTCCACAGGCTGCAGGAGTTTAGTTCTTCTTGCTTCTGCTCTCTGCCCTCTCTCCATCTAATTTACACATTGAGTTCTTGTATTTTCTCATTTTTTTGTTCAACAGATACTTACTGATCTGTAGTAAACAGTATATAAGTTGGTGAGAATGAAGTGGTAGACACAAATGCATAATGCTTGCCCTTATTGAACAAATTGCATATGTACACACTCAGAATTGTTTTTTAATAGCTTGTGTGTGAGACAGATCTTCAACATGAGTAGCAGATTTAAGTTTTAGAGTATGAACTCATTAAGAACTAAGTGTTATATGACTCTAATAAAAAGGAAAACTGAATATCACAATTTGAAGTCAAAGGAAGGTAAAAAAAGTAGGAAGACTCACTTTCTTTGTGATTTAGAAACTCTTCTGAAATAATGCAAAAAAGGAGTTCTAAAGAGCAAACAAGTTTTTAGTTCATGGCAGCAATACTACAAAAAACACTTAGCTCAGTTTGCCCAGGGAAGTTATTGGAAAGAAAGTATTCATTTGATTATGTGAATTTGAACATAATCTAAGTGTTTTAGTGTATAACCTGTAGGGTTGTGTGTGTGTGTGTGTGTGTGTGGGTGTATAAATCTTCCCATTATTGTAGAACATTCTTCTTGAAGATCAAAACAACTTCTAAGCTATTGCTGGAAGAAGGTTTTTATTGCATGAAGAAAAGTTATAATTATATGATAGCTTAAAAACTCAGCTAATTATTAAAAATCGTTTCTTAAAAAAAATCTGAGGTCAAAGGCATCTTTTAGGTTTGACATTCTGGTATGTAATCTGCACAAAACAAAGCCTTAATATCTCAGTGTTTGTAGAGACTTTAAACTAGTCCTCAAACTTCTCCCACGTTTTGAATAATTTCACAAAATGTCTTACCAAGGTTGTCCAGTTTCTGTTTAAATAACTCCAGAGAAAGGGGAAAGCACGGTTGCCTATACCCAGCAATGTGGTGTTTATTTCATTTTCAGTGTCTTTGCAAACAGAACCAATTCTCAATATTTCTGGATTCTGTACTTTAAATTTTGCCTACTCTTAAAAATGTATTTGTAACCCCCAAATCAATATTCCTGGCATTTTCACATCATTTATAGACATGCACAAAGTGTCAACACTTTTAAATTGCAGGATGGGCACATTCCCAGCTGAGGAACAAGGTAACACTCTGCCTTATTTCAAATATCTCACTGTAAAAGAGTGTCCTTCGGGGAGATCTATTTAGTGCCACATATCTGGCATTTTTCTGCTTTTTGTTGATGGCTTTGCTTAACACAGCCCTCAAGTACTGTCTGTACCTGAGCACAGGAAGGCTGTGCTGAACCTCACAGGAAAAAATACATGTGTTAGGTGAGCTTTGTTTAGCATGAGTTATAGTGCTGTTGCTCTTGAGCTCAGTGTTAATGAACCAATGATACATATTAAATGAGATTATCTTTAAACAGAAACACACATAAAACAAAGCTATGTATTGATCAGTTGACAAAAAAAAAAAAAAAGGGCAGCAATATAATAGAGAAATATGGTAGGAACAAAAATTAAGTCATCCTTGAAATTCATGGTCCCTAACATTTTTCTAGCATTAGGATTCAATGGCAGTCTTTCAGCAAGAACTTTGGCAACTGTCTGTATTCCAAATGGGTGAGCAGGACTTGACAGGAAATTAAAAGCTTGTCATATGTTAAGGTGTTGATGGTAGAGAGGTTGGAGAGTTTCATCAAGGGAAGAATTAAAGCTCTTGGATTAGCCTTTGCTTAGATTAATACTCTATTTTCCTTTTGCCAAAAGCCTGTGGAACAATCAAACAGAAGCCAAGATACAGTGTGGATATTTACAATGCATTAATTTTCACAGCCTCCCCAACATTTCCCAGCTTCCTTGTAGTTAAACAGGGCCATGTAACTAGTTCTAGCTAATGATGTTTGAGCAGAAGTGCTATAACTCTTTTTGTAGAAGCCTAGCAGTTTGTGTCTTCCAAACCACTTCCCCTGCATTCTCGTTCCCTGCCACAGCAAGCCCTAGAACTTTATTGTGCTGATGGTGCCATGAGAGGGCAGAAGCTTTGTCATCCTGGGTCACTGAACAAGAAGCCTAATGAATAATCTCCCACCTAGCCTAATGAATAATCATCCTGAGAAAGGAATTTTGTTGTTGTTGTTGTTAAACTATTTGATTTGGGAATACTTTATTTCATATTGTTACATTTTCAATGTCCCTTTTTATTCACTGTATCCGGAACGCATGCACAAGTTTTCTGGGTCAGAGACAGATTTCTCAGTAAATTTCTCACAGTAAATAATAAATGCATTGGGCCCCATTCACCCTAGTCTTAGTGGAGCAATGGAAGCCATGTCAGTTGTCCTATGTGAGTGGACAAATGCCTATAAGAGAGATGAAGAAAAATTATTTTTCTCTGCTTATATAAAGGAAGAAGGCAGCTGTCCCCCTTCCCTTTTGTAAATAAAATCTCTCCAGGAGCCAGATCTCAGCTTTTAAAACCCATCTACCTAGAAAGGTCTTCAACTTCTGGATCTTTATCTCTTTTTGACATGTAAATCCCTACTGAGATAGCCCTCCAGTCTTCCCAGTACTTTGGGACTTAACCTAGGGATACAGTCCAGGTTCTAACCTGTTGTTCTTTTTGAAAGATAAGAGCTCTATCCTTTCAAATCAAAGAAATTAATTGTAAGCAAGTGACAACAGAACTAATTTTCATGGTATGAGAATATGCTTTTTACATTATAAGAGGAGTGAAAACAAACATTCTCTAACTTTATAACATATAAATTTCTGCAGCCTAAGAGGGTAGAGCAGGAGCATTGAGAAATCCAGGGAAATTTTACTTCCCCACATTTATGATGGTCTGGCCTCACCTGAATAATAAAAGTGTTAAGGGTCAGACTAATCTGGCTAAAAAAAGTATCCTTAAAAGAAAATAGAAAACATGAGACTGAAAATGTAGCCTGCACATATATTTTTAAGGACTAAGCAAGTCAGGCCAAGGGTTTGGTATTGTATTCATCCAAAAGCATTACAATGATTTTGGAGGCCTTGTTATCCAAAGGTGTCTATATATCAATTCAAATATTTCTAACAAGTGTCTGATATGTTCAAATGTGAGGGAAGCTCAAAGCAGTAGTAAGTCTGTAGTGAAGAAAAGGAACTTCCTTGGATAAATTCTGAAAAAAGCCACAGTCTCTATAAGAGGCTGGGGACTCTGAGTCCTTGAAGTCTGACACAATCTTAGTATGACAACTTAAAGTAACTTAACTACATGGACCTGGCCTAGAATGTGCCTTCAGGGGACAAACATCTCCCCAGGCTTGGCTTCTGCTGTCACCTTCACTAAACTTTTCTCTAGTGATGACCTCCAGCAGTTGTCATTCAAACTGACTCTAAATTGGACTTGGTATGTAAAGGACCAAGAGAAAGTTCAATTTTTTTCCTTTAAAGGCTAAAGTAAAGCTCTCAAACTGAGGTTATGTTATTACATCACTAAGCAAAATTAAACAGAGATCTAAATATCAGCTGTAAAATCTTTCTAAATGTAAATTCTAATCCAGGTTTCAAGGGAGATATGAGGGTGAGGTCCTCTTGAGGAATCAGGGTTTGATAAATGTAAATCTTTGGTGCCAAAGATTCCTCTTTTTGTAAACAGAAAGCCTAGCAGAACACAACAAAAAGCTATGTGAGCATATCCTTGACTTGAGTCTTTCTTTCTTGAATTTGGCTCATCAACACAGAGCCACAGGGGTCTGTCTTTAAAGCCCTAATATTCTGCCTTGAGAGTAGACTTGCCAATGAAAATAATAAAAATAATGTTCTTCTCCCATAAAATCCATATCCTCAGAAAACTGAGGTAAATAAATAGTGACTGTATTTCTTATATCAATTGTGCATATCATTACAGCATTTCACATGATATTTGTTTTTTCCTCAGCCGTAATTTAGTTTGATCTTTGGGAACTGAAGCATGCATAGTTATCATTTTCCAGCTCTTCATAGTGTATAATTAAAGTATTTGTACGTATTGTGAATTTAATTGACATATAAACAATATGCTGATGGATGATAAGCACATACTAATTTCCATATAAAAAATTGAAAGTAAATAAGAAGCTCTTTTCCTTGTAAGTCTTTTGACAGAGTCTCTTTCAATGGCTTAACTTATTTTTTTCTCATAATTATGTTATCAGGATAGGTTTAGCTCAAAATAAGAGTATTTATCTTAGCCTTGATAAGATTCAAATGCTAAGTGACACATTGAATACTGAATAGAGGTCAAACTTTAATTTAGAAGACAAAAACAGAAATAAGTGACTGTCATTGGGTGTAGAAGCATAAAAAGAGAAGTTATTTACAAAAGAAATTGGAGGTGAGGGAATGAGTGGTTCTACAGCATCCCTCCACCTCCTTCCCTACCCTATGTAGTGACTAAGAGCTGCTGTGGCAGGAGTGAGACATGAATTTAAATGTCCATATGTCATTTAATAGGTACATGTCCTTGGACACACTTGGGTACTCTCTGAGCCACAGTTTCTTAATATGTAAAAAGCACCTTCTTTCTTTCTCTCACCCCTTAAGAGGTAATTTGCTAGGAAATCCTTGTCAAGAAATCCTGTTGGCTCTACTTTCAAAATATATTTCCCCAAGTGCCCATCATTATCCTTCATCTGAACAATGCAATATGCTTCTCCTTTGCCTCCTGATTCCAGTCTTGCCCCCTTCTGTCTGTTCTCAATGGTGCAGCCACAGTGAACCTTTGAAAATTAAAGTCAGATGGTGTCACTCCTCTCCTCTAAACCTTCTCATTCAGAATAAAGGCCATGGTCCTTATAAAGGCTTAGGAGGATCTACCTGCCCTAGCCCACATTGACGTCTCTCTAACTAGGCTCTCTCACTGCTATGCTCTGGTCCCTCTGACATCTTTGCTATTCCTTGAACCCAAAAGACAAACTCCTGCCTTAGGAATATTCTTATTCCAGATATCTCAAGTTTTTACTTAAATATTAACTTTTCAATAAGGCCTACATTGACCTCTCCCTACCCTACCCACAATCCCTTTGCCCCAGTTCTATTTGTTTCCATGGCCCTCCAACTTCTAAGATACTATGTAATTTGCTTATTAGGCTTCATATTTATTATCTCTCTTTACCCCTTTAATATGTAAACTCAACAGAGGCAGGGATTTTACTCTATTTTGTTCACTGATGTATATCAAGCTCCTGGAGCAGTACATTGAATCTAGTAGGTCCTCAATAAATATTAAATGAATGAATGAATGAATAAATACCTATGCTATAATGTTATTTGAAGATTAAGTTCAGCTGTTTAATACTGCTACTATATTCTTGCCTAGATATTTCTAAACTTTCCTACTTATAAAATGTCATCAGTTCTCCCCACATTCTCAATTATAAAAGAAATAAACATAAAATCACTAGGTACATAAAAGATTACAATGAATTATATTTTTAGCTTCATAAATATGATTGCTTTCTTTGAGAACCAAACCCTGGGCCACCGACATTCATAGCCTTATTAGATGCAGTTTAGTAAATCCTTCACTCAGTCTACTGCTAAGAGAGCATCCTGAAGAGATTAAGCCTCTGTGGAAACACTAAGTACACGCACACACACACACACACACACACACACACACACACATAATCAGAAACAATGGCCAGTTTTAAGATCAAGTGAGTGAACAAGGATCAGCAATAGCATAAAGAGGTGAAAAAATATACTGAGATATAAATAATGTTTGCATCTCAGTTAACATTAACAGCTTAGTTTACCACATGATATGTAGTTAAAAAAAAAAGAAAGAAATATTAATTCCTCCTTGCCCTGTGGTAAAGCATACAACAGATAATGTGTGACGATCACAAAATTCAGTACTTATTTCTCAATAAACATCAGTTGATTTTGAATATTAAAACCAGGTATACTGTACTTTATAATTTGATAGTAAAATTATTCTGTGTTTTTAAAGTTTATTTTCTCTAACAAGCAAAGCACACTTTTATAATAACTTAATCTCTCCAGTAAATTTTCCTCCTGAAAGGGTGTTTGCAGAATATTATGTCTGCACCAATAAATTGTCATTCTCATTTATAACTCAGTCTTCTGTGATTTCGGTTACCCTACACAAGTAAAATGACAAAATTGAATGATTAAATGTAATGTCTAGTTTCTGGACCCGTGCAGTCATCATGTTGGTATAGCTCCCTCATGAAACACAGCCTGAAATGACCCACTACTCTGTCTCTACCACATCCTAGGTGTAATTACAATCTTTCATTAAGTTTCAGACCATAGTCTCCCTTCTCTAGAAGATTCTCAATGTACTTATAAGATCAAAGACCCATCAATTTTATTATTCACTCTTTTGAAATAATTGTGAGCTATATATGTGTATTTGCACACATATACACAGAGATTAAAAGGTTAAAAAGACTGAAGTATCTGCCTAAATTATCCTTGAGAGCAACTGAAAGATATATATTTCTATGACTATTATGACATTAAATAAAAACAAATGTGGAGGGGCTTCCCTGGTGGCTCAGTGGTTAAGAATCCTCCTGCCAACACAAGGGACATGGGTTCGAGCCCTAGTCTGGGAAGAAACAACATGCTGCGGAGCAACTATTGAGCCTGAAAGTGACGATTACTGAAGCCCGTGCACCTACAGCCCGTGCTCCTCAACAAGAGAAGCCACTGCAATGAGTAGCCGTGCACCGCAAGGAAAAGTAGCTCCCGCTCAACACAACTAGAGAAAGCCCACGCAGCAACGAAGACCCAACGCAGCCATAAATAAATAATTAATTAAATGACTTCCTTTCTTACAAAAACAAAAACAAAAACACAACAGGCTTTCAATAAATATTAAAAAAAATATATAAAATGTGGCCAAAAATTGTTTCTAAATCTGCCAACTCTTTCTTCCATTCTTTATTAACAACCATTTTCATTTCTCATAGGTTACATTTTAACAGCTGAATTTTAGCCTTTTAAAACTCTCTTAACATGTTTTCTAGTTTGTCGCTTGGGAAGTTTTTCACATTTGCAAATTGAGGATTATTTGACTCCAGGGCGCAGAGGTCCAAAGTTTTGTCTTAATAAAGACTCCTTCTAACAATGTGATATTTTTGGAATCTGTCATCACTGCTTAACTATACAAAAGGCGTTGTCATAACAACCAGGGCTTAGTGGCTTGGTATTCCAGATTTTCAGGTTTAATCTTTATACCTAAGTAATATCTTTCTGCATTGCTTTAAACCTCTTGTAAAATAAATGAAATGTTTACCTTCAGCATTGAAGAGGAATGCTTAAAAATTTCCTATAAACATATCTGTGTAATTTGTATATGTATATCTCTCCATACATAAATATATGTGTATGTGTGTTTATCTATATGTAAATATTACATGTTGTATATCTGTATGACCCATCCTGTTCTCCACATCTCTATGACCTCAAATTCTGCCCATCCTTCAAGGCCCAACCAAACGCCACAAAACTGTCTCAGATACACTGTGTTCCCATCTCCCCTATGCTTTCACAGCCCTTTTTGAGCCTGTTTCCGGTACTTATCGTATCCTAATTTGTTTTCATATGTGTAAGCATCTATCTTTCCTGAAAGATGGGAAATATCTTACTTCTCAGTGCTTTTCTTAAAGACCACTACTTATACCTTAAAACATAGGACTTAAGTAGATATTGAGTGAATGAATATATGTCTTTGTCAAGCAACTCCTTGGGCAGGGCACTAGAGTTCTGCTTTGATGGAATACTGACATCCTATGTTCATATGCAAATGGAGCTGCCTTCAACTTTAGAGATCAATATTCATCTTAGTAAATAGTAAAATGAGCTCTCTGTAGTGTACTGCCTCTTACTGTCACTTGATTAACTGTACTATAAAGTTATTTTATAATGCCAGAGAAAGTGCTAGTTATGTCTTTTGATTCAAGACATCAAAAGACTTTACCACAGGTCCTACAATGTTGAGACCTTAAGATTTTAAGACCAGGATTAATTAACTATAGAGATAGAGAAGCCAAAATACTTTTCACACTGGCTGGCCTTTTGAAGAATTTTCTATTCTCATTTATTTTCCAATTTACAATGTAAAGACTCAGTTTTTGCATTTTGCACATGTACACAGTATAATAGAATTGCTAAAGAATTTAATAAAGTGCACAGATATAAGTTCATTATGGAAATAAGACAATTAGGAACAAGAAGCATTATTTTCCTGTATTTTATTATAAAGTATCTCATATTGAATACTCTACCCCTCTACTTTTCATGTTCTAACCCTAATTGAACCCTCATATACCCATTCTAAGATTACTTCTTCCTGGTTTTTCTTCTTTCCCAGTTTCTCTTCTTACTAGGCCATCAGGCAGGTAGTCGCAAATTAATATTAGTCTTGTAACACACACGCTTAGAACTGTAAAGAGCTGAGACACCCCATCAGTCCTAGATCTTAAGTTGCCAAATCAGCCACACCCGTAACCCTCATCCCCACCCCACCAAGACCTTTCCTCTTTGTCACACATATTATCTAGTCTCATTTTACGGTACTCAAGTAAGCCAAAGCCCTCTTCATACTTCCTGAAATCCTTAATTACATTCACACTCTTCTGTATACTTGGAATGCTCTTCAGTTTGATTCACTTCCACAAACATTAATTGAGTACTTACAGTTTACCAAAGACTACGTTAGGTACTAGGAACACAAAAATGTAAAGATGCAGCTGATGCCTTTTAAGGATACATCATTCTTTTAATCTTTCTTTGTCAATTCTTTAATGTCTTTACATGCTACTTAAGCTACTTCTGAGGAAAAATTTTTCTGATTCACCTCACCTGATGCTACTCATTCTTTTACTTCATATACATATTCTGTTGGGCTGCACCCTGCAGGCCTACAATGCCTGCACTTGCTGAGCTTTAAGATGGAAGAAAGAGCCCAGAGTCAGGGACAGAGACATCAGTGGCTTAATTGGTGGGGGAGCTTACACGTCCAATAGCAAGGTCCTGTAGTGACACCCCACTGTGTGTGGCAGATAGCAGGCAGGACATGGTGGCCATCTTTGTTGCTGGGGGGAATGGCAGATTACTAGATATAGGGGGAATGACGTCAGGTTGGCTCATTAGTTACCAGGGAAACCAGCAGAGAAGCACGTCCCTCACCACCCCTTTGATAAGGACAATTGGCAGCTGGAGCAGGGGGCAAATATGTAGGAAGTTCAGTCTTGTGAGGAGGGTGAAGTTGAAGCGGGCACAGATTGAGTAGGGGTTGTACTGAGAGTAGGAGAGCAGTATCTTGATGGCTCTGACTCCATATTCCATAGTTCTTCAATTGTATTATGTCATCTGTAAATTCCTATTTATTTATTTATTCATTTATTTATTTATTTTTGGCTGTGTTAGGTCTTCGTTGCTGCATGAGGGCTTTCTCTAGTTGTGGTGAGCAGGGGTTCCTCTTCTGTTGTGGTGGGTGGGCTTCTCATTGCAGTGGCTTCTCTTGTTGCAGAGCATGGGCTCTAGGTGGGCAGGCTTCAGTAGTTGTGGCATGTGGGCTCAGTAGTTGTGGCTTGCAGGCTCTAGAGCACAGGCTCTGTAGTTGTGGCACATGGGCTTAGTTGCTCCACAGCATGTGGGATCTTCCAGGAGCAGGGATCGAACCCGTGTCCCCTGCATTGGCAGGCAGATTCTTAACCACTGTGTCACCAGGGAAGTCCCTCATCTGTAACTTCTTAGGTCAGATTTTCTCTGGAAAATGCTTTGAAACTGCTAGAACTGATAGTAATATATTCATGTTCCCTAAAATAACAGCACTTAGTAGATACATCTATAGCATCTTTATTCTCTAAAACTTTCATATATAGAAATTATACACCTGTGAAGTTCTAGAAGAGGCTAATCTGGTAAATAGTAAAAAGAGTTGTTGCTTCTGGGAGATAGGAACAGGGATTGACTGGGAAGGGGTATGAGAGAGCTTTCTACAGTTAAGATTTGCATTATGTAGGTGTATGCATTTATCTAAACTCCCCAAATAGCTATTGAGATTGTGTCCATTTCACTGTATGTAAATTTTAGCTTTTTATGTCTTTGTTTTGTGTTTATTTCTTAGCTGTTTTATGCCTTTCCTCCAGTTCCTTTACTAAATTTCAGGGAAATCTATCCTTCCTTAGACATCTTATAATTTTAAAGATCATTGTGTCTTTTTTCTTATTTTTTTCCTGTTTGGTCAGTTATTGTTTCATACCTCCCAGCCAGAACTTCTAAGTTTTTGAATTTTTAAATTCAAGGTGTCTTTTTTTCCTTCACTGTTTGCAAATGTTTAAGAATATTTAATTCAGATTAGATTGTGTTAAGATTGCTTCTGCTTTGAGGATGGTTTATTGGCAGCAGACTTTTCATTAGCTGAAATGAAATGCTATGAATCTAAATTTCTGATTTCTTCTTACAGTAACTTTGTATGAATTCTATCTGGCATAGGCTATTCACTTTGAAGTAGGATTTTCCTGTACTAGTAATACAATTTTATGTAGCCAGAGTGAGAGTTTAAGGAGGCTAACTAGGTTTTTTGTTCAAAGGCATTCTCTTCTTTCATGTGGTGAAATATTACTGTTTTGTTTTTTTTTTAAATTTGCACTTGTTTTGTTGGGAGAGGGCTTGGTGTTCTGAGTTTGTACCCCATTTTTACAGGAAACAATTTCACCCTCATGCTTCCTTTTCTTCATTTTCCAGCCAGCCTCCAAGGGTACATCTCCTTGACACTTTCATTTACTAGAAGTGGTGCCATTCTGAAACTCCTGCCTTGGGTTCTGCTCATTTTCAAGTCCCTTCCTTTCATTGTCACAGTAGCCAGTGCTCCAATCTACAAGATCTCAAGCTGATTCTCAGTATTTTCCTACTCTGAGTGCAATTGATTTTTGAGAGTGATTTTATCTGTATCCCAACATCCCCTGTCTCCCTACCTCCACCCTCATTCATACCCTGTTGACCCTACCCATATGTCTGCATAAGTCTCCCATTGGGTATGGGCTCTATATGTGATTTTGCTAGTCTGAATGCTTATTTTTCTACTTACAGGTAACTTAAAATCTGTCTCTTAGTATTTTGGGTTCCTCAACCCAATTCCAGTGTGTGTGTGTGTGTGTGTGTGTGTGTGTGTGTGTGTGTGTGTGTATGTGTAGGCTTCCCCACACAAACACTTCTCAAACACCAGCAGGGTGTCTGAGAATTCAACTAAATTCTGACATTATCCACCCAGAGATAGCATCAGATTCCACAGGTAAAGGGCTCAGTCCCATTAGACCATCTTCCCCTTCAGGTGCCAATTGCAACCTCAGGCCATTACCTGTGCTTCTGACCAACTGGCTGCAAATCAGAGGTTCCCACAAACCCCTTCTTGGGTTTGATTAATTTGCTAGAGCAGCTCACAGAATTCAGGGAACCCATTTATCACTAGATTACAGATTTATTACAAAGGATATTAAAGGATACCAATCAACAGCCAGATGAAGAGGTACCTAGGGCTCAGTCCAGAACAAAGGAGCTTCTGTCCTCCTGGATCTTGGAGCCCAGCATTGGGGCACATGGAAGCGTTCTGGTTCCTCAGCCTGGAAGCTCTCTGAACCGTGCCCCTTTTGGGGTTTTCATGGAGGATTCATTACACAGGCATGATTCATTAACTCATCAACCATTGGTGATTGACTCACCCTCTAGCCCCCTCTCCCCTCCCCAGAAATCAGGGAGTAGGACTGAAAGTTCCAACCTCCTATTCAAGGTTGGTTGCCCTTGGAAACTAGTCATCATCCTTAGATGTTTTCCAGAAGTCACACCCATTAACATAAACACAGTTGTGGTGGAAAGGGACTGTTATGAATAACAAGACACCCATTTGACCTTCATAGCTCTGAGGTATTTTCAGGAACTGATGACGAGAGAGCAAATTTTATAACAAAAATGCTCCCATTGCTCTTATGGCTCAGGAAATTGCAAAGGTTTTGGGAGATGTGAGCCAGGAACTGTGGATAAAGACCAAAGATACATGACAAATATATTTTGGCCCTTTGAATGACTATATATATATTTATAAATAGAAATTATAAATCACAGTATCACAGTTACATTAAAGGCATAGGTTATGGATGAATTTGCATTTCCTACTGATCAGTAAATTTCTCTGGAGGGCATGTGGGGAAATTTAGACTTAGGACGTGTCTTAGTTTGAGTTGCTGTAACAGAATATCACAGATTGTGTGGCTTACAAGCAATGAAAAATTTCTCACAGTTTTGGAGGCTGGGAAGTCCAAGATCAAGGTGCTGGCAGATCTGGTGTCAGATGAGGGCCTGCTTCCTGGCTTATAGATATGTCTTCTTGCTGTGTTCTCAAATGACAGAAGGTGGTTAGGGAAGTCTCAGGGGTGCTGACCTGAAACAAATAGACTGCCAGATATTTCTCCAGCAAATATGGGTTTATTCAGGATCAGCAAAGAATTGCAATTCAAGGTCTACAACCATGGTGAGCCACGTGCAAGTCTCCACAAGGCAAGGAAAAAAGAGTGCTTTTATAGAGAGGAAAAGGAAGTTGGGAGGGCTATAGTAAACAAAGAGCCCTTGCCAGGAGGAAGGAAGGAAGAAAAAGTTGGAAGGGCTATAGTAAACAAAAAGAGCCCTTGCCAGGAGGAAGGTAGGAAGAAAATGTTGGGAGGGCTATAGTAAACAAAGAGCCCTTGCCAGGAGGAAGGAGGAAGAAAAAGGTCTTTCTTCTTCCAGTTGGGCTCAGCTATTATCATAGGATGGGAGAGCTCTTCCTTCTGGTCTCTTGACTCTATTTAATTTTGGATTTTATTAATTTTTTACAGGGGTCTCTTTTTTAAGAGCACCAATTCCATTCATGAGGACTCCAATATCATGATCTAATCACATCCCAAATGCCCTACCTGCAAATACTGTCACTTTGGGGATCAGGTTTCAACATACGAATTTTGAGGGGGACACAGACATTGTGTACAGTAGGAAGTTCCCTTTGTTTCTGTGATAACTTGGAGATATCTAGAATTTCCTTTCTAAAATTCCAACAATTTTTTCCTCAGGTAATTCATATTAATTTCCATACTGGTAAACACTGCAAGCCAGAATCTTGCTGTCAACTCATCCTATTATGTGCATCAAAAAGTATTGTTGCAAAAAAAAAAAAAAAAAAAAGTATTGTTGGTACTGTAAATGACAGCAGTGTCCCCCAAAGCTTTGACTATTAGGGAAAAGGCAGCATTTCAGAATTTTAAATTTTTTTTTTCTTTAATTGGTAATAATGATACCCAGGTTAAACAGTTTCAATTCTGCTACACAGAGTGGATACAAGCTATTTAATCAATTTCTCATGGTGGGAAAATCCACAGCTTCCCAAATAGGTACGTATATGAAGAAAAGGACCTCTGTGCATGGTTCAGTAGCTGAGAAGGGAAACTGTGACCACTGAACCATCAAAAACTGCCATCTGTAGTATTGGTAGTTTCATATGGTTCAACTTATGTACCCCGTCTGGGGAAAGTATGATTGATTTTGGTAGTGAGCATGAAGAGATTTCACACTACATAGTTTATAGATACAACTGCATTGAGCAAAGTTCTCAGAACATAAAGATGAAGATATTATTCAATATTTGTTGATATCATTAATTTGAACAAATTAAAGCTGTAAGTCTGATAAATTTATCAATATATAGATATTTAACTGATCATCTCCTGTTACTAGGCATCAAAAGAGAATTTCCTAGACTGGCTTCTCATATACTAGGAAATGCTATTAAATCCAATTGACAGTCATCCTACCTCCATCTATCTAAATATAACTGTTGAAAGCCTAATATTTACCTGGCATTGTAGTAAGTTTTGGAATCCAGCAAAGAAAAAAGACAAAGCTTATTCTAAAGGATATAGAGCCCATTAAAATCTTGAATAATTATTCAATATCAATTATTGTAGTATCTGCCTTTTGTCAGATCTCTGAAAATTGGGAGGGGATGGTGAATTTTAGCTGAAAAACCTAAATTTGAGATGACTTTCTACAGGAATGTTACATTGATTGCACTGTTTTCCAATGTACAATACACAATGAAGGTGACTGGACAAGGAAGCGAGTGTGCTCTGGCATGCTGTGCACACCTGGAAGAAGGCCTGCATTTTTCTAATTTTTACAAAGCTGCCCATCGGGTAAGTGGGATCCATCAAAATTAGAGGCAAGGTGTAAATGCACAGTAGGTAGCTACTCAAAACTGCAGCTCTAAAAAACCACTTCTAAAGTAGAAAGCTATTTACCTCCATCAATCTGGCCCTTTGTACACACATGGGAAGTGCTGAAAAGAGATCTTTCCTTACTACCAAGTCATGCTTTTGTGTGGTACCCATCTTTGTAATTGTAGATGCAATTCATTTAAAATTTTTGAAGAGTCCTTAGAAGATCGAGTTGACAAAAATTTCTACAATTAAAGATTCAGAGATATAGAGAAGTAATCCTTTTCAAGGTCTTATGGGGTACCCAAGTATTTCAGTGAGGGTAGGCCAAGCTTTGCTGCAGTCACAACCCTCAAACCCCAGGGGCTGAAAACAATGAGAAAGTTTCTTGCTCATTCTATACATTTGACAAAGGGCTGTACTACTAGTCCCTCAGGAACCCACGCTAATGAAGGCTATACCCCAGCAGCAGGAGTAAGGGAACTTGGTGAATTGTACACTGTCTTCTAAAGCTTCCATGAAGTGTCAACACATCATTCTTCTCATATTTTCATTTGTCAAAGCAAAGGAGACAGAGTTCAATCCTGCCATGCATACAGAAATAGAACTGGCATATTCTTGAAAAGCCCTAATGACTACTACAGCAGGTTAGAGAAAGACCCAGATAGTTTGTACCCATATTCAAATATGAGTTCAAGAAGTCTCTCCAAAATTAACTGTAAATTATAATTATATACTAAAAAAAAATCTTCACTGTATTAACGTAATACAAAGAAAATGGCTATGTTCCTTCTGGTCTACAAAATTTTAAGAGCTATGAGAACAAAGTATCATTTTGTAATGGATGAAAATTTTTTAATTGTTTTATGTGACAGAGTATAAATCATGCAAAAGCCTTCATTATTTACTATAAATTATTTTCTATTGAAAAGAGACAGAAAAAAGAATTAACAATATTTCTCTTTTCTAAAATCAGCTTAATCTTTAACTATACTCTAAAGACCTATGCTATGGACTTTATTGGCTACACTAAAATAAAGGCTTATTACATTTTGACATTGGGGTCCATCTTCTCAGTATACTTTATACAGAATAGTTGCAGCAGGCATTGTCTTTTACACACCCCACAGCCACTTTCTTCTCCCTTTCTATTAGAATACTGGTTTGTTCCAGTTTCCACTTGTTTCACATTAAGACTTGGAAGAAAATATTAATTGCTCAAATGTAATCACTGCAGTGACTGTCCTTTCCCTTGCTAGTGCTGTATTTAGAAATGGATATATTATAACCCTTGTGTCCAATGAACGGTGAAGGAGTTTGCTAGTGGGCTTCTAGGAAATCTTTCATTCTTAAAAATAACTTGAACAGATTTTTTTCTTGCCGGATATTGTCAAGTCTGTATGGGATGCCTGGAACTGTAGCAGCCATCTCATGACAAAGAAATAGTTTACAGACAATAGGCCGAGTTTGGATAGAATACCCTTAAATTCTCTGAGCTCTATCTTTTGTTATGTAAAACATATTCCCTAATCCTTTAAGCCAGTGCTTCTCAAAACGTTCCTCTCAAACAGGACTAACAGCAACTGTCAGAATGTAAATCAATACACATTTTCTTCCAAGGAAGGTTATCTACAAAGAACATCAGATGGACTAAACAGTGTGGTCAGTGACATAGTTAAATTACACTTTGGCAGAAAATCTTAATCTCATTGAGTCTGCAACTGTTATTATTTGGTTGGAGAACTCAACTAATAAAGTTACCTGGGAAAAATTCATTTTTCTTCAGAAAACACTGACACATACACCATTTTGGTGTACAGACTAGAAAGTCTGGGGTTTGCTTTTAGGTAATTTTGCTATTCTTAGTTTCAATTCAGTAATTCATTCAATAAATGTTCACTGATCACTTAAATTATACATGTACTATAAATGAATAAGTAAAAGCTGCCCTGGTCTCAGAAAAATTACAAGTTGGTATGGGAGATAGAAAGGGAAATCAGTGATTACAGTACTTGCCAAGGTTAACTATAAAGCTGTTTACACGGTGTTAGAGACTTAAGTATATTATGCTTGGGAGGAATTGGCAAGGGAAAACGACAGAAAAAGGTGGCACATGAGCTAAGTTAATAAGTGGAGGCAGTTCACAAAACTTGAGCTGTGGCCCAGGGTGAGGCAGAAACCATAGAGAAATGACTATGTGGCATGTTAGAGTTTTAATTTTACTGATGGCGACAGCTTATTACATGATCAGTTTGCATTTACTACCATGATTCCAGGCATTTTTGGACATGGTTAAGGTTGAAGTTATTTGCTGGGCAACTAGTTAGAACTGTAGCTAGACTTAGTAATTGAAAATACCAATCTATAACTGCCAAATGGCCTTGGGATTAACTTCAACAATTTATACAATGTCCATTTTAGTTCCTCTACCTCACTTGTTTTTGAGTTAAGCACTCTATTTTAATCTTCACAATATCCTAAGATAGTTACTCTGATACACAAGGAAACTGAGGCAGAGATAGTCTCTAGTTGAGCTGAAACGTGGTCAAGCCTGGCTTTGAATCCAGTAAAATCTTAGTCCTGAGTCCACATTCTTAACCCCTTTTGTACTGCTTCTCTGGCAAAATGTAGGACATTTTGATTTTTCCCATTAGGGTGGCCAAAGCTTAATTAGGATAATTCTGATTTCCTTAAAATGATTCCTGGATTTCAGCTCCCAACCAAAATCCCTAATCAGGTATTCTGGTGTCCGGGAAGCCTCTGCATAAGGTACACTTGGCCTAGCATAGTTTCATTAAGTGTGTATGGGTCCACCCAGTGTAACGTTTTATTAAGAGAATCTGGATTTTTATGGGAATCTTGTGGTTTTAGGTGTTGGCTTGAAATTTTAAAAACCAGTGCAGGGGGAAAATATATACATAAAATTGAAAAAAAATCAATATTATGTGGTTGTAAAACCTCAGGCCAACACTTAAAAAAAAATTAAACTGGAGTCACATGCTTATATGAAATTGTGAAAAAAAATTAAACTGGAGTCACATGCTTTTATGAAATTCTGATGGTTAATTTTACATTATCCAGTTGACTGGGCCATGGTGTCCAGATATTTGGCCAAATATTACTCTGGATATTTCTGTTAAAATATTTTTTGGGGGGCTTCCCAGGTGGCGCGGTGGTTGAGAGTCCGCCTGCCGATGGAGGGGACACCGGTTTGTGCCCCGGTCCGGGAGGATCCCACATGCCGCGGAGCGGCTGGGCCCGTGAGCCATGGCCGCTGAGCCTGCGAGTCCGGAGCCTGTCCTCCGCAACGGGAGAGGCCACAACCGTGAGAGGCCCGATTTAAAAAAAAAAAAAAAAAAATTTTTTTTGGGATGAGATTACCATTTTTTAAAAAAATTTTTTGGCCACACGGCACGGCTTGCAGGATCTTAGTTCCCCAACTAGGAGTTGAACCTGGGCCATGGCAGTGAAACTGCGAAGTCCTAACCACTAGACTGTTAGGGAATTTCCGAGATTACTACTTAAACAGTTTCAGTAAAACCTACTCTCCATAATGTGGGCGAGCCACATCCAATTAGTTGAAGGCATTAACAGAAAAAGAAAGACTTCTCCGAAAGAGGGAATTCTGTTAGCAGATGGCTTCCGAATGGAACATCAACTCTTCCCTGGGTCTACAACCTTCAGTTTACCCCATAATTGTTGACCTGACAGACTCCCACAATTGCAAGAACCAATTACTAAATCTCTCTATAGACACATGCTGTTGGTTGTTTCTCTGGTGAACCCCAATACGAAAACTAAAAAGGTGTCTAGCCTCTATCACTCAATGTACTTACATACTAAGAGCAAGCCTGTTGAAGGCCTTTTATGGGGATGGGGTAAACCGCATTCCTATCCCGGGAAAGGAAGGTTTTTCTCTCATTTGTGTATACCACTCAAATACTTTAACTCAATTCAGAAAGAAATTTAATAAATTACATTTTCTACCTAGACCCTGCTGTAAAATACTAGGTTACTTTCGGCTCTTGATATATTTTAAATCAGGGGAAAAAAATTATTCATTTAGGACTTAAAATGTTTTTATATAGCTCAATGAATTTCAAAATAGGAAGAAGCCTCTGTTCCCATTTCCTCCAAGAAAACCCTGAAGGCTAAATTTGTAATTTAGCAAAGATTTGAACCAAGAATTCAAAATCATTATATGAACCCTAAACTCTTACTCTTGCTTCTACTGTTCCAAAAGGTAGAAATCATTAATGTTACACAGAAAAACTCTCCAAGTATAGAACATCTGACTCATCAATGGATAATCAAAAAACAACAAATATATAGAATAGTTGGACAAAGTCATTTAGACTAAATTGCATCCATATTTAATTGCCAGGCAGTTACTGAAGAGCCTAAAGATAGGTATTCTTGTGATCAAACTGGGATTAAAATATTCAGTAGCTAATTACTTTCCCCTGCCCTAATATAAAGCCCTTGGAACTAAGTCATTATATTTTAAGTGGTAAGCAGCATTTCATTATTCATAATTTTGATTCACTGATACAGCTACTATCAGAGCGATCTCGTAACCCATTTCTACTAGTCAAGCTCCAGAATAAAATGGGAATATCTCCTGTATTGTCTCACATGCCATTACATTCCATTTCAGTTTTTTGTTTTTAAATTAATTATTAATTTATTTATGGCTGCATTGGGTCTTCGTTGCCGCACGCAGGCTTTCTCTAGTTGCAGTGAGCGGGGTCTACTCTTTGTTGCGGTGCACGCGCCTCTCATTGCAGTGGCTTCTCTTGTTGTGGAGTACAGGCTCTAGGCATGTAGGTTTCAGTAGTTGTGGCACAATGGCTTAGTTGCTCCGCGGCATGTGGGATCTTCCTGGACCAGGGCTCTAACCCATGTACCCTGCATTGGCAGGCAGATTCTTAACCACTGAGCCACTAGAGAAGTCCCTCAAATAGTTCTTTCACTCAGTCTAAACAAGACTAACATTGGTCAGTAGCACATTTATCATGGCAAAAATTTCAGTTTTAGGGTACAGGTCTAGAGGAAAAAAAAGGAAGCTCTTGAACTTAAATCTGCTAACACTACTGGTTTTCCTAAAGATCAACTAATTATCACTCATGGAGAAAAATGAATTTACTCCCTCAAAGTAAAAAAAAGACTAAAAGTGTATCTTTTTTTCTGCCTTTAAATTAAAAAAAAAATTACAGGACAAAGTTTGCATTTCTTTTATAATGAATTACTGACAAATTCCTGACCCAGGAATCAAAAATTAAAATTCAGAATTTAAAACCAAGAAACAAGCTAAATCATGTACATATTTAATTAAGAAACTAATAATGCAACATTACCCAAATAAAAAGCACAGGGAATTCCCTGCTGGTGCAGTGGTTAAGAAGTTGCTTGCCAATGCATGGGACACGGGTTCGAGCCCTGGTCTGGGAAGATCCCACATGCCACGGAGCAACTAAGCCCGTGTGCCACAACTACTGATCCTGTGCTATAGAGCCTGCGAGCCATAACTACTGAGCTCACGCGTCTAGAGCCCATGCTCTGCAACGAGAAGCCACCACAATGAAAAGCCCGTGTGCTGCAACAAAGAGTAGGCCCCACTCACCGCAACTGGAGAAAGCCAGAGTGCAGCAACAAAGACCCAATGCTGCTAAAAAAAAAAACAATCCTAATCTAAGTCTATTCATCCAAGATAACAGTGTGAATCTATATATGTTCTCTTCTATCTCAATATGTCATGTAGTGACAAGTTCAACAGCCAAGCAACCTCATCTTCTGGATGGACCAGTAAATTTGTACTGTCCATGTCTGCATAGTCCTGCCCCCTTTCCAACATACCTGTGAGTGGCCCTTACGAACAGTTTGGTTGGAGAAAGCAAAGTCTCCACTGTTGAAAGCTATGGAAGAGACTCTTAATTCAAACAGTATTAGGTTAGTGGATGAGGCAAATTGGAGCATGTAAAAAAAAAAACAACAAAAAAACAAGCACATGCTCAATTATCATGTTCCGTATTTCAGAGAAGAGGCATTAAAGATTTATGCTATAAGTTTATTTACAAACATATCTAGGATTCTGAGTTCAGAAGAATGCACATCTTAAAATGCTCCTCTTCGTATCTGTGAATAAAAACATAAAAAATTAATGATATTAAAGAACCCATTCATTTAACAGAAATATGTAGTTTCATTAATATACTGTCTGTCCTTCAATTTATGACTGGTACATCAGAAAGCGTTTACAGTATCATGACGTTATTCATACTGATTTTCTTCATCATATGCACCAGAGTCTTCCCAAGTAATGGCTTGGATAAATCATTTCCCTTCTAAACTAAGACAAGTTTTTCTTTTCCAAAGTATATTTTGGAATTTATTCCAATCATCCCACAGAGCTTCCTTTAGTGTTACTTTTGCTGAAAATTCTGATTATAACTAAATAAATCCTTTCTTCTCACTCAGGGAATCTGCTAATCTTGCTGCACACAACATTCCTTCAGGTATATTAATATACACTGCCCTCAAGACAGATTAGCATTAATCAGTTTACTAGAACTTTACCTGGTCAAGTACCTGAGCTCTGGAACGAGACTGCCTGGGTAAAAATTCTGGTCCACTATCACTAGCTATGGAATACTGGGCAACTTAACATTTTTTTTTTTTTGGTCTCAGATCAGGTTAACATCATCCACCTCAGTCTTGCCTGGTAGCCAACCTGAGCTTATTAATGTAAAGTGTGCCTGACAAAGCGCAGCACTCAATAAACACTGGCTTTCAGGCAAAGATACATTTGTTTATTGGTTTAACCTGTCTCCCTCAATGCCACACCCACATTTAACTTCAGGAATTACAACACACAATAGTGTATTTGTGATTTTGGGGGCCGTGGTAAGGGAAGAAAGGAAAAAAGGGGAAACCTCTTTGAAGATTAGAAATGCACTATTTATTTACCTGTCTCACGGATTATTTTTTAAGCAGTTGGTGTCTTACTATATAGAAAGGTGCAGCAAATCCAGACCCAAAGTACAAAGTCATCATAGCTAGTAACCGCCACTTGTTTTCCACTGAAAATGGTAAATTCTGTTGGGAAAAAAGGAGAAAAGAAACTGAACTTCAAATCATCTGATTTTATAAATCAAAAATAAGTATACAGGAAAGGCTAATTTTTCCATAATCAGGTTATATATATGCCACATACCATAACACTTTTTTAAACACTATCTTTCAAATCCTATGACCTCCATCACACAAAACACTAGAAGGTAAAAAAATACCTGGTTTTCCTCATCAGCTCTACCCCTCTACCCCCTTTCTCGGCCCATTAATACTAGGCTTCAGGTAACCCTCGGAGGGTGTTAACTGCTAACTACCCGATTTAAACTATTTATACTTGCGGCTAAAACCAACTTCAATCAAGGGCGGTTAATACTCCTAATTTCGTCAACTAGTTGGAGACTAGCCCCACACCACAGGCCCTCATATCCTCAACGTTTCAATGACTTTCACTTCGAGTCTGGTGACCTCTAGCTGGGCTTTAAGCCGCAATACCTGCAGCCAGGCGCTTCAGGGCCCTCCATATCTTGAAGAGCGGGCTGTGGCGCGAGGGAGAAATGGGGGAGCACTAGTGTGAGGTAAGGCCTCTGGCTTTACCTACTCATTCCTTTTCGCGACTACGGCGCGCAGCCACGGTCCTGAACTTTCTCCCTGGTCCCTAGAGGAACTGGAATGCTAGTCGACCTTCCAGATCAAAACCCCGGCTTCCATCTCTCTCTCCATGGCCCACAGGCGGCCTTGGAGTTCAGCCAGTCGCAGCCAAGTGCCCCCTACCCAACGAAGCCAGGCCCCCTCCATACTAACCTTCCCCGGACCCTCCTCATAGTGGCTCCTACGGACCACAGAGGTTGTGAACCTCCGGATGCTTTGTCCCAACATAGCGCTGCTGGAAGCCCTGCGAAAGGCGCAGAAACTGAAGGCGGAAGAAATGGCGGCAGCACACCCAGCACTCCTTTCCTCACGACCTTGTTCTCTGGCGGGCAAGGACTGAAAGGGAAGATGGGAAATGGGGCACAGCTCTCGGAACATGCGACAAAACGGCGGCCCCCGAGGGTTGTGGGAGTTGTAGTTCAGAACATCGTGGCGCCTTGTCGGCCCTAGAAGATTGTGGGAAATGTAGTCTCGCCCAGGTTCCGGTAGGATCAGAACATACTTACCAGCAGTGTTTCTTCCGGACGTGAGTCCTTGTCCGGGTTCTTGGGGCCGGTTTCTAGAACGATTTTACTGAAGTTAGCGAAGCAGTTTCACCATGTGTGTTCTAGTTAATGGAAAAGGAAAATAAACCTCTCCCTTTTCTTTTTTTGTGAGTATATGCTAAGTGTCTGTGATTTGCAGTACTACTCTGCCAGCGCTGCGAGAGATGTATATGCTCTTATCTCACCGGAAGGAAACGAAGCGTAAACACGAGTAACCAAATAATATGCAGTACAAAGGATTTCAGAGAGGAAACTGAGTTGAAGTGAGAAGGAAAGGATTCCTGGAGATATAGAGAACTAAGTAGAACAGAGATAGGAAGAGAGGGAAGAGAAAACTCAAGGCCAGTATGAGTATGGCATGTTGGAAGTGTGGAAGAGAAAGCAGCCTCTGATCCGGAGCCAGCCTGGACCAGGAATTGGTGTTCTCCTGATGAACCTAAACAATTTAAGAGGACATGCACCTCAAAGTTTCTCTTGTCAGTGATGGCTCAAGGAAATAAGATCACTGTATTATATATGAACATAGACAAAACATGAACATTGTTCAAGTCACAAAAATGACCAAACATCACCATACCCAGTCAATACGATGACTTCTGCTTCTTTATCAATTACAACCTTAACCGTAGGCTAGTCTTCCTTCCTCCTACGTAGAATTTAGTAAGAGAGCAAAAGTCACTGGAAAGAAGCCCAAAGCCTGTTAAGTCCTAACATCTTACCGAGAACCGCAGGGTTTTTCTGGGTATTCGGTCTCCCTTACTGCAATGAGTAATAAACCCAGCTTCTTCATTTACAGATGTATTCCTGGTAGTCTTTGACTAGTAGGTATTGGAAGAAACTGGTCATAAATGAGGCTGGGAAAGTATTAGGTTAGATTGTGAAAGGCCCTGATAACCTAAGTTTTCATCTGTGGCAAAGTGTACATTGCTTCAGATGACTCATTTTTACAGCAGTAGTAAATAAACAAAGTCGAGTAGGATTTAAGTCTTGCTTTGAAAACTGGTTATAAAGTGTATGCTTTAATCTTTCTTTAGCTTTTGAAAGAGAAAAGCCATGTTTCACCTCGACAACAAAAAACATGAACAAAAGTGAAGAAGTTTTATTTCTACAACTTGTAATTAAGTAGAGATGCATGTAATGCATAATTGGTGTTCTCCTAATTGATAGAGGATGTATGATATTCAGTTTTTTAAAAAGTCCCCATCAATGTCTTTATGTATTAAAGGATTATGATTTAACTATAATTGGGAAATGTTTTCACAGTTAATAGTTAATGTTTTCTGAATTCTTTTTCAGTCTAATGTAAGTAATATCTCCTGTATATTTGGTTTATTGTTACTTCTAATTCACATTGATGCTCATGTGTGTATCTGGCTTTCATCTAACTCCAAAGGGAACTCCAGGAGAGATTCTAGCGTATGGCTTTGAAATTGTCTGCCTCCTCATGGGCTCTGTGACCAATTAAAGACAGTGGCAAATTCTTTTCATCAAGAGATAGGGTCTATGCCTTTTCTCCCTGAATCTGGATGGACTCTGTGTGACTGTTTTGACCAAGAGAACTTGCCATAAGTGATGCTGTGCCAGTATCCTGCCCAGCCCTCACGATATTGGCAGCTTCCTTTCCTGTCTTTTGGAACATTTGCTCTTGCAACCCTGAGCTTCATGTAAGAACTTTGACTACTCTGCTGGAGAGGCCTCCTGAAGAGTACTCAAGAATGCACCGAAAAAAAGTGGGGGTCGGCTCAGGTGTCAGGTATGTAAGTGAAGCCATCTTGGATTCTCCTTTCCAGGCCAGGTGCCAGCTGAATATCACTGAGGGACCCCAGTCAGTGCTGTGTAGAGAAGAGTTGCCCAGTTTAGCCCTGCCCAAAATGCTGATCTACAGATTTGTGAGACATAATTAAATTGTTGTTCTTTCAAGCCATTAAGTTTGGGGTAGTTTGTTATGCAATAGTAAATAACTGGAGTAAAAACTGCTCAGCTGAACCCACCAGCCTCCAAAACTATAAGAGAAAATAATAAATTGTTTTAAGCCACTAAATTTTAGGATAGTTTGTGATAAAGGAGTAGAAACCTGGAACACGTATCATACAGTTTCTTATACATATAGCCTAACAATCTAAATTCAGTCATAATGACTGGCAAGGAAAATGCGAATCACCCTTGAGAACCTTTTGATTCAGTATGGTACTCTTTTGCTATAAAATGAATTTTAAGAGAAATGAGACATTTCATGGATTGGAACAAAACAGAAAAGATCTTTAGGGACACGAGGTTTACTCCTAAGTTGTACTTTAAAAATAAAATCCAGGGGCTTCCCTGGTGGCGCAGTGGTTGAGAGTCTGCCTGCCGATGCAAGAGACACGGGTTCGTGCCCCAGTCCGGGAAGATCCCACATGCCGCGGAGCGGCTGGGCCCGTGAGC
>RJWK010008266.1:16447-48048 GCA_004363435.1 Platanista minor | reverse complement strand
AAAAAAAAAAAAAAAAAAAAAAAAAAAAAAGCTCTTGGCAGTGAACTTTGGATAAATATATCCATTTAGGAAAATTAACTGTTGAATTCTTAATCTATGCAAACATTATGCAAACACGAAAATGACTAACAGGAAAATGACAGCCCACAGGAATATATAGGACAAAATGAAAAGCAGAAGGCACGAAAAGAGAAATCTTTCCAAAATGCTGACCTTTATTTGGTAATGTAGTAGTAATTTAAAAAATTCACTTCTCAATTTTTTTTTTTTTTTTTTTTTTTTTTTTTTTTTTTTTTGCTGTGCGCCGGGTGTCTCTGGCCTCTACACACCAGGAGGCAATACTCCTCTGCCTTAAGCATCCCAGGGCCAGGTCCCAGGCAACTAGAGAGCACCTCTATAGCCCTGATGGAGTTCTGGACACACTACCCCCAAATATGGCACCTTGGTTATTGAATATTTTAAGTTGAAGGAGTTTTGAGAAAACGGCAGGAGCCGGAAGGTCACTTTAACCCCCTCCCCACCTCACCTTTCTGTCCTGAAACAGACCATAAGACCCTCATGTGAAAGGTGTCCTCTGTGAATCTGGAGGAAAGAAGCAGACTTTTCTCTGAAGACAAAGGAATGCCAAGAAGAATCAAACCAACAGGCTTTGCTAAGTTTCCCCGGTTCCCTACAATTACGTCATACTCCTTAACCCATCATCTTTCTCCCCTACTGCCCCGCTTCATCCAATCTAGAATAAAAATACACAGGTCGAACTGTTTTCTTTGGGTCTCCATATTTTTAATGAAGACTCTGGTGTCCCATAAAACTTATATTAAATAAATGTGTATGCTATTCTTCTGTTAATCTGCCTTTGTCAGTTTAATTTGCAGACCCAACTAAGGACCCTAAGAGGGTCAAAGAGAATGTTTTCCTCCCTGCAGCTCAAAGCCTGCTGAAATTATTCAAATGAGCCAGTCTCAAACTGTTTACCCTCCCCTGTCTTGCCTTCCCCAGGGAAACGTCAATAAAGGGTGCTGTCTGGCAGAGGTTCTCCCTTGCTTCTGCTTCTGCATCCTGTCCAAAACCTGGTGATCCTCCTGTGATCCTCTGTGTAGCCATTCAGTCACCTTTATAAATTAAGACTCATAGAACAAACGAAAAAGCAAAACTGCTTTTCCCTATGTTAATACTTCGTTCTTCTGTAATAAGTTCATACGTCTACATGAACAATATGCCCATTTTTAAAGCGTGAAATGAACAATATGCCCATTTTTAAAGCGTGTTTTCTAGACTAGTTAACTTTGAAAGGAGCATCTCTCATGGAGAGGTCGTTTTGCAGGGAACTTTTTGAATTACCATACCTAGTGAATGGCAGTTTCATTTGAACTTCAAAAACAGTGCAATCTCAGCCATGGGTCTAGGATGAATATTTCAGGACTCAGCAGCTTGCTTGTCAGTGACCCCAGCTTAGAGTTGTAAAACTCACATGATCTGTTTCACATGCAAAACTGCCAGGATTGTTTCAACACAATCATCCTGCAAAAGATACTGACATTTTGATGACACCGAAATTTGATATGGAGTGGTTAATCACTGGAACGTGAAAACCCATCAACAAAACCCATCAGTAAAATTGAGAACCTGGATATTTCTCTTTTCTCCTCTGCTTGCCATCAGAGAGAGGGAAGGAAGGAGGTGGGGGATAGTGGGTGGGAGAGAAGAAAATAAAAGGAGAGAATGATAAGGAAAAAGAACTAGAATTCTTTGCTTTCTGTGATTCCACTGAGGACTCTAATTTGCACAGGATTGAAAAGAATATCTGATGCAGACACAATTAGCCTTCAACTCCCTGTAAAAGCCAAGAGTGGTTGTCCTTGAATGCCCTACTCGGGCTCACCTGAACAAATGTCACTGCCTCCTCCTCCTCCCCTTGCCTCAGACTTCCTTTAAGAAGCAACAGTGATGAAGCTACAAAGCGGTGGCACTCTTTGGAATGTGCCAAATCCACAGTGGGCTATAAACTTACAGGTTGTGGTACAAAGTCACTAAGATTTTAAAAGTACTCCAAAGAAGACATACAGATGGCCAACAAACACATGAACGAATGCTCAACATCACTAATCATCAGAGAAATGCAAGTCAAAACTACAGTGAGGTATCACCTCACACCAGTCTGAATGGCCATCATCAAAAAATCAACAAACAGTAAATGCTGGAGAGGGTGTGGAGAAAAGGGAACCCTCTTGCACTGTTGGTGGGAATATAAATTGATACAGCCACTACGGAGAACAGTATGTATGTTCCTTATAATAACAGAACTACCATATGACCCAGCAATCCCACTACTGGGCATATACCCTGAGAAAACTAATTCAAAAAGAGTCATGCACCCCAGTGTTCATTGCAGCTCTATTTACAATAGGCAGGACATGGAAGCAACCTAAGTGTCCATTAACAGATGAATGGATAAAGAAGGTGTGGCCCATATATACAATGGAATATTACTCAGCCATAAAGAGGAACAAAATAGTGTCATTTACAGAGATGTGGATAGACCTAGAGACTGTCATACAGTCAGAAAGAGAAAAACAGATACCGTATAATATTGTTTCTATGTGGAATCTAGAAAAATGGTATAGATGAACTTATTGCAAAGCAGAAATAGAGACAGACGTAGAGAACAAATGGGATGGGGGGTAGGATGAATTTGGAGATTGAAATTGACATATATAAACTATTGATACTATGATAGATAGATAACTAATGAGAACCTACTGTATAGCACAGGGAACTCAGTGCTCTGTGGTGACCTAAATTGGAAGGAAATCTAAAAAGGAGTGGATATATGTATACATATAATGGATTCACTTTGCTGTACAGCAGAAACTAACACAACATTGTAAAGCAACTATACTTCAGTAAAAATTAAAAAAAAAAAAGCAAACTCTTTGAGGCATTGTATTTCCTGTGAGGAAAAAGGAACATGTTATGTTTGTTACAGAACTTGTCTCTTTATGTCTAAACTTTGTTTAATATTTGAGTTGAGATAGAGCTGCAAAACTAACCAAGATGATTCAAAGTCTTATTTTACATTTTTAAGCTCCAATAATTTTTTTTTTAATGGAAACATGTATAGTCTTATATTGGTTTAAAAATCTTTTTTATTCTTTTAAAGTGATTGCTGCTCATGGTAAAATAATACAAAGTTACACAGTGGAAAATTAAAAGTCCTCTTCCCTTACCAGAGATAACTCCTGGTTATGGTTTCTTTATATAATTCGAGAAATTTCCAGGGAATAAGGAAGCGAATGTGTGTGTATGTTGCTAGAAGGTAAATGGAGGCATATGAACAATTTAAAGAGTTTATCTGAGCCAAAATCAATTAGAATCCAAGAGCACCAGCCTTGAAGTGTTTAGGAGCGCCCTGCCGACAGGAATCAGGGGACTTATATAGAGAAAGAGCGAAAGCAAAGAAAGGAAATATTTGATTGATTAGAGCTTAATACCTAGTTGGCTGTTTGTGACTGGTTGTCCTTAGTGTCTTAATGTTGTAACACTGAGGCACTTACAGGCTTCGTTTGTGGTTTGCTTATGTATGTTAAGAACCACCTTAGTCTAACAGCCTCCTTGTTTAATTAATTTAACGCAAATTGGGCTATGGTCCATAATCATCTATAGCGTGCTCTCCCACATGACAATATATTTTGGGTGTCTGTCCACATCAGGACATTTTGCAATGACCACATTGTACTCCACTATACCACAACATGACAATTTTTTTTTTAGAAAGTTCTTATTGATGGACATTTCATTTTCTGGAGATTTTTTTCCCAGCTCTATCAAAAATGTTGTAGTTAGCACCTGTGTACATGTATGTCTTGGTATGTTTCTGCCAGGATGAAATGGAATGGCTAACACAAAGGATATATACATTTCAGCTTAGAGAGATATTGCAAAATTTTCTTCTAAAAGTTTGTTCCTATTAATGATTGTACAAACTGTGAATGGGAAGGCTAATTTTCCTTACCAACACTGGACATTATCAAATTCTGTATTGTTCATCCGTAAGTGAAAATGCCATCCTGGTTTAAGAACTTGGTTCTTACATAGTAAAGAATATATGTTTTCATAGTTTGTTAAAGGGTGTTCTTTTTTTCTTGCCAAGACATTTTTGTTTTTAAAGAGTAAACCTTGTTTTTTCTCATGTATGCTCAAAGTCTATTTTTAGGAGATTGTTGCCATTTCTGAAAATTAAGATATACCATTTCAGATATCGACAGGTTATAATATGAAACAGGAAACCAAAGACCTGGTTTAAAAAGAACATTTTATTTCTTCTGCTTCTTATTTCTTAACATGGCATTCAGCCTTGATTATCACTGTTATATTTTTAAAGTACATCAGTCGCTAGGAGCTACCAATTCATCTATCTACTGAGTCTCATTGTTTTCATGCAGCCATAAAGCCTCATAAAATTTTGGCAAATAATTATTTTATAAGAGATATCCTTTAAAGAAAATTCTAATAGCTTTTCATGGGAAGCCCAATCCTTGGTCATAAGATATAGGGAAAGAACAAACCAACCCCAGTTTAGCCATCTGCAAGTGTTGACCTTGGGCTAGATATTTACATTCTCTGAGTTTGTTCCCTTACCTTGGAAGGCCAGCTGTTGAGAAAATTAGAGAAAATAAACAGAAATCAGCACAGTGCTTGTCATAAAAATGGTAGGCACTTGACAGATAGTGATCATCATTTATCTGAAGCCTTTATATACTTTCCAGAGTATTCCCTCTGATACATGACTTAGAGTTGAAATTTGAAACCTAAAATCGGTTTTAAAATTTTCAGTTTGAGGAATAGGGTAAGTAAAATGTATTTATAATTGTTCTCTACTTAAAAGGCGTAAATATGTTTAATTTGACTGAAAACCAGAAAATGTCTATTTCTAGTACAATGTGCTATCACACGGATGCACAAATATTATCAGAAAAAAATTTATACCTTCAGATGCCTGGGATGATACATATGTAATTAGAGCCCATAAAATTTCAACACATTGTGTTAATACAACTTTGTTTACTTATTTGATTTCCAAACATTTAATTACAGCACATATTTAATAACAAACTTCAGAGTAGAAGGTGGCACATATAGCTTTATTGGAGTATAGTACTTCCCCCAGAGCAACTTACTAATCTTAGATTCCACCTGTAGGGACAGGATGGGTTTGAGTTAATATACAGTTATATACTTTTTAGGGAATAAATGATTCTGAATGATTTTATTTTTCTGTAATAAGTTGTGTTTTTTTTTTTTTTTTTTTTGCGGTACGCGGGCCTCTCACTGTTGTGGCCTCTCCCGTTGCGGAGCACAGGCTCCAGACGCGCAGGCTCAGCGGCCATGGCTCACGGGCCCAGCCGCTCCGCAGCATGTGGGATCTTCCTGGACCGGGACACGAACCCGTGTCCCCTGCATCGGCAGGCGGACTCTCAACCACTTGCGCCACCAGGGAAGCCCCTGTAATAAGTTTTAATAAAAGACTATGGGTGGAAGAAATTTCTAGATTAATCATTTTATAAAGTAGGGAAAAAAACATTATGACTGTCATATGCAGTATACAAATGCTTTCAAAAATTGAGCAGCCAAAAAGAAAAAAGATACACTTTTCGTATCCTGTAGAAAAGTTTAATCCTTGAAAGGTGAGAGTTGACTTCAGGGACTGATAATTTTAGTGATGTCTGGTCCCCGTGGAACTGGCTGGGAGCTGGCCTGGCTGAAATTGTCAGTCCACTACTTCACAACTCTTCAAAAATAAGAAGAGCTTCCAATTATTATTATTCAGCACCTAATTATGTGCTTTATATACATTTGTTTATTTTTTCTTCCAGATGAGGAAACTGAGCCTTAGAATAGGTCCCATTGGTACAGCTGGAATGAAGACATGGGTGGTTTGACTGCAGGCCTGTGCACTGCACCATTACACAACACTGACCTCCCATAAAGTTCTGAGGTGAAGTAACATCATGGCACATAGAACTTAGAACCACTTCCAATTCCTTCTTTTTACTCTACAGCAGTATCTGACCATGTGTGTCTGCCAACTGCTGAGACTTTTCTGACCATAGGGCACAGGTGATCATGGGGCACTAAATTTTTTATATATACTTTCAAAGTGTAGCTTGGATGGAGTAAAGGAGAAACTGACATTCAAAGAAAGAAAGCTTAGATAGGCTACTAGAAGTTTGCATCACATTGACCTGTCCCGGCCTCATTCACAGCAAAATGGAAAGCTTCACATTTTCAGCAGCAGGTGGCAGTAGGATAATAGTGTCAATCCCCTGGGCTTCTTCAACAATGTCTCTATGTCCCTGAAGACTTTTGGTTCCAGCAAACAGAAATAACTAGTCACATGCTAGCCTTTTATGTCACTAGAAGAAAATCAGTCAGTTTTTCTTTCAGATAGAAAATGTGGATTAAGATGATAAAAACAGAATATACAAATAATATTGCTGGTTTGTGATTGTTCTGTAGCTTCTGTCTTTGAAAGGTGACTTTTTAAACAATTTTGCTTACTGATAAAACTGACTTCAAAGTGATTTCTTCCCCCCCCCTGCTAGTAAGAAAGTTAATTTTGTGGGTATTTTTGCGGGAAGGAAAATGGTGGGTGGGAAAGTGAGTGATCATACCTTCCCTGTGAGTGATTGTTTTATGTATTAGTAGATAAGCTGAATAATTTTTTTTTTGCGGTACGCGGGCCTCTCACTGTTGTGGCCTCTCCCGTTGCGGAGCACAAGGTGTGGAAGCGCAGGCTCAGCGGCCATGGCTCACGGGCCCAGCCGCTCCGCGGCATGTGGGATCTTCGCAGACCGGGGCAGGAACCTGTGTCCCCTGCATCGGCAGGCGGACTCTCAACCACTGCGCCACCAGGGAAGCCCTGAATAATTCTTTTTAAAGGTAGACTCTAATATACTAGTTGTAAAACAGCATGGTGTGTGTGTGTGGGAGAGAGAGAAAGAGAGAGAGGGAGACAGAGAGAGAGAGTGAGTGTGGGGATTGCAGACGTGCCGGGGGAAGTAGAAATTGGTGGGAGGTGGGAATTGAGCTTGGAAAGGTAGACAGGATTCGGATATGAGGGGTCTTCTGGGCTATGCTAATGAACACATAATTAATCCTTTAAGCAGGATTGAAATGGTCAGATTTGTGTTTCAGATATGAAGACTCTTGGAGCCTGCCGGCAGGAAAACCAGTTAGAAGGCTCTATTATCTAGAGCAGAGATGATGACATTTTGAACTAGGGAAGTGTTAGGGATGGAGAGAAGAGGATAGAATTAGAAATCAATAACTGATTGCTTGTAGAGACACGAATGTAGAGAACAAACATATGGACACCAAGGGGGGAAAGTGGGGAGGTTGGGATGAACTGGGAGATTGGGATTGACAGATATACACTACTATGTATAAAGTGGATGACTAATAAGAGCCTGCTATATAAAAAAAATAATAATAAAATTAAAAAAATAATAATTGATTGCTTGGACGTGGGAGGGTCAAGGGAAAGCAAGGCACCTGATGTGACCCCAGGTTTCTAACAGTGTCATCCACTCCTGAGAAAGGGGCACAGGAGGAGAGGAGATCTGGGGATCTCTTTTGAGTATGTTGTATCTGAGGTGACTTGCGGTACCCAGACAGCTGTTTTTGTTCTTTTTATTGAAGTTTAGTTGATTTACAATGTCTCGTTAGTTTGAGGAGTACAGCACAGTAATTCAGTAATATATATATATATATATATATATATATATATATATATATATATATATCCTTTTAAAGATTCTTTTCCTTTTAGTTTGTTACAAAATATTGAGTATAGTTCCCTGTGCTATACAGTAGGTCCTTGCTGGTTATCTACTTTACACATAAAGTGCTTTTTTTTTTTTAAGCCATATGATTTAGAAGTTCATGGGAAAGAGTAGAGCAGTGTTATTAACAATGAATGACAATAATAGTCAAATGCAACCTGCCTAACAGTTTGAGAAGATGGTCTCTGGAGCCAGACCACCTGAGCTTAGGCAAGTTATGTAACTTCTCTGTGCCTTAGTTTCCTCGTCTGCGGTGAGAATTAAATGAGTTGATGTATATGCAGCTTTTGGACCAGTACCTGGTTCATAGTAAACGTCAGATGCTTGTTTGTCATATTACCGAGACTTCTATTTTAGCTCTCATTTCTGGGACACGTGCTCTGGGCCAAGCCTGTGCTAAGAGCTTATGGGCAATTTCTCACAGAATCTCCATAAGACCCTGTGATGGTAATACTGTTATTATCTGAAGAAACTCCGACCTTAGGGAAGCTGAGCAATCTTCCCGAAGGAACCTTCTGGGAAATAAAAGGAGAGCCAGGATGCAGACTCCAGTCTGAAGGACAACAGGAGTCTAAGCCCATTTAGATATTTGAAACCACGAGAGTGGGTGAAACTACCCCACGGGAGAGTGTGTAAAGGGAGAGGAACCCGGGAGCACAGATGTTCCTCTCTGGTGGGGTGAGAGTAGAGCAAAACAACAGAAAATGCACAGTGCAGGAGGCTGGGGAGAAGCAGCTCTGCCAAGTCCAGTGAGGTAAAGACTTCTCCATTTTCAGTCTGCTCTTACTGGCCCCTCCTCTTTCTCTACATCTGACCCTGAGCTTTTACATTGTACACTTCTCTGTGTGAAAAAAGGAACTAAATAGACACACACTTCCTACACCAGAGGCATCAAATTCTCTAATAGATTTAATGTATGATGAAGGGACTTAGAACTTTGAACTTCAGAGCCGCTCCTCTATGTTAGGTCCTAAGAGCTTCCTTTTCCCCTAGGCAGTGGCCATAGGGATTAATAATCATATCTGCTTCTGTGCCCCAGCCTAGTGTTCCTCCAGGGTCCCCTAGCCTGGATTCTCTGTCTTTGCCAGGGCCCCCCTGAGATTTATTCTGTAGATCTGTATTAGTTTGCTAGGGCTGCTTTAACAAAGTACAACAGACTGGGTGGCTTAAACCGTAGAAACTTGGGCTTCCCTAGTAGTGCAGTGGTGAAGAATCCTCCTGCCAATGCAGGGGACACGGGTTTGAGCCCTGGTCCGGGAAGATCCCACATGCTGCGGAGCAAATAAGCCCCTGCACCACAACTACTGAGACTGTGCTCTGGAGCCTGCAAACCACAGCTGCTGAACCCACGTGCCACAGCTACTGAAGCCCTGTGTGCCTGGAGCCCGTGCTCTGCAACGAGAGAGGCCACCTCAGTGAGAAGCCCGCGCAGTGCAGCAAAGAGGAGCCCCCGCTCGCTGCAACTAGAGAAAGCCCTTGCACAGCAACGAAGACCCAACGCAACCAAAAATAAACAAATAAATAAATAAATTTATATATTAAAAAAAACCATAGAAACTTCTTTTCTTACAGTTCTGAAGGCTGGAAGTCCAAGATACCAAGATTGGTTTCTTCTGAGTGCCATAAGGGAAGGATCTGTTCCAAGCCTCTGTCTTTGGTTTGTAGACAGCTGTCTTTCTTCTCTCTGTGTCTCCCATCTGTCCCTGTCTGTTTCCACATTTCCTCTTCTTAGAATGGCACCAATCATATTGGATTAGGGTGTACCCTAATGACCTCATTTTAACTTAATTACTGCTGTAAAAATCTTGTCTCCAAATAAGTTCACATTCTGAGGTCTGGGGGTGGGACTTCAACATATGAATTTTGAGAGGACATAATTCAGTCAATAACTATATCAATACCCTAATGAAGTTTACTTTAATGGTTAAAGGCTTTGACTTTGTTGAATCCAATATAGAAATACAGTACAAGTAAAGAAACATACTCTATCCCACCATTTGTGGTATCAACCAAAGGAAATAAATTTTCTTTATATATCCTTCCAGTTAGATCTTCCTTCTCCAATTCATAAGTTACTTAATAAAGAAGATTTCCTCCTTCTCTTGATAAGGAATAAAAATTTGCAGTCAGTTTTAAAGTTAAAATCCATAGGTAAATATGTTCATTCAGCCAACTCTGTTTCCTGTGATCAATACCCTTTAGGGAAAACCATGACTACCAATCACCAACATCACTGGGTATTAAATACAGTCATTTTCTTAGGTTCTGCAGGAAAGGCAGGTTAGAAAAATGGCCCTGACCTCAAGATATTTATAATTTCATGCTATTGTTCTTAATCTTTTTGGCATCATGGAGGCTTTGGGAATCTGGTGAAAGCTAGAGCTTCGGAATCTGGTGAAAGCTAGAGCTTCTCTTCTTGGAGATACTTACATTAAAAGTATAAGCAAGGGCTTCCCTGGTAGCGCAGTGGTTGAGAGTCTGCCTGCCGATGCAGGGGACGCGGGTTCGTGTCCCGGTCCGGGAAGATCCCACATGCCGCAGAGTGGCTGGGTCCATGAGCCATGGCCGCTGAGCCTGCGCGTCTGGAGCCTGTGTTCCGCAACGGGAGAGGCCACAGCAGTGAGAGACCCGCGTACTGCAAAAAAAAAAAAGAGTATAAGCAAAATTATGCATACAACTTATTTCATTGCGTTGGATCAAAATGCTTTTTATAAAGAATTGTTTTCCATAATTTTTTTTTGCATGCAAAATGAATTTCCAGCAGTATTATTAAAAAAAAAATAGGAAGAAGGAAAGAAAGAAATCCAAAATGTGCAAAGAAAATTAAAAAATAAACTTTGGGGGAGTTCCAGGTGGTCTAGTGGTTAGGATTTGGTGTTTTCATTACTGTGGCCTGGGTTCATTCCCTGATGGGGGAACTGAGATCCTGCAAGGCCCAGTGTGGCAAGGCCAAAAAAAAAAAAGGCACAAAGAAAAAACTATAAAACAAAAATCATTGAAAAACAATAAAACCGGACTTCCCTGGTGGCATAGTGGTTAAGAAACCACCTGCCAATGCAGGGGACATGGGTTCAATCCCTGGTCCAGGAAGATCCCACATGCTGCTGAGCAACTAAGCCTGTGCACCACAACTACTGAGCCTGTGTGCCACAACTACTGAAGCCCACACACCTAGAGCCCGTGCTCTGCAACAAGAGAAGCCACTGCAATGAGAAGCCTGCGCACTGCAGCGAAGAGTAGCTCCCGCTCTCCGCAACTAGAGAAAAGTCCACACACAGCAAAGAAGATCCAACGCAGCCAAAAATACATAAATAAATAAATTTATTAAAAAAACAACAATAAAACAAAAAAATACACAAATAAACTTTGGTTTTTCTAAAACAGTAAATTTCAATGAGAAAGCATCTGTCCCTTGGGTTAAATGAGAAGTTAAAATTACTGAGTGGTCTTTGGCCTGGCAGCACATGCACTTTCCTGTAAACTTTCTGTTTTGATGGTAACACACACTGAAGAGCTGGGTTCACAACAACATGTGCTGCAAACACAATCAGTTCATGTTCCCAAATGACACAATGGGCTTGTGACAAGGGAGCACCAAGGTACTCCAAGACTATCTGAATTGGATTTATGTCCTTTCATTTCTATTGCCTTCACATCATTGAGTTTCACCTTCAGCAAGGGGATACTGTTGATGTCAGCAAAGGGACGATTAGGAACCCACGTTTCAATCTTCAGGCTGTCTGAGCAGAAGTACTTTAAAAAGTCATGAAGAGTTTCAAGTTGTTTACATACTTCTGTATCACAGATTTGTAAAAGAAAAGAAGTTCATATTCTACAGTTATCTCGTGAGAAAACATTTTGAAAAGGCAACAGTTCAAGGCCCTGGCCTTAACAAAGTTGACACCTTGCTGTAGGTAAGCAGGATACTACAAAGCAATGGGTAGTACAGTTTACTGCATAAAGATCCTCCTCTAAGATGTGTTACCAAGCATCACAGGTGTTCTATCTATTCACAAAATGCCCAGTGAGTTTTATTTGCAGGAGAAACATTGCAGCATTTCAAAGATACTGCCGGATTTGAAATTTCAAAAAGAACTTGCTAGGGCTTCCCTGGTGGCTCAGTGGTTGAGAGTCCGCCTGCCGATGCAGGGGACACAGGGGACACAGGGGACTCAGGGGACATGGGTTCTTGCCCCGGTCCGGGAAGATCCCACATGCCACGGAGCGGCTGGGCCCGTGAGCCATGGCTGCTGAGCCTGCGTGTCCGGAGCCTGTGGTCTGCAACGGGAGAGGCCACAACAGTGAGAGGCCCGCGTACTGCAAAAAAAAAAAGAACTTGCTTGCTAACTAGGAATTCATTTCTAAAGGCATCAGGTGGCTGCATGAAGATTCTAACCCTTCCATCACATGCCTCAGAATATTATTTTTAAAAGTCAACCATCATGGCGTAATTTCTTTTTTCTAGAGGCAATACTTTAACCCACCTCCTGTGCTCCCAGCCACACAGGGACCTGACCTTTTCTGGGGTATACAGCTTTTACCAGTTACCTTGTTGCTATTTTAAGACTAGGCTGTTTCATCAGGGCAACCCAAATTTTGGTGAAGTCTTGCCTTTTCAACCAGCCTCTTTTTCTTGAAAAAGATCTAAGCTAATATATTTTTGGAACCCGAAGTATGAGGTGCTACTTTAGCATTTTTGGCTTCATGCTCCTTTCATCAGCAAGAATGTTGTTATGCAAAAAGCACTGGGGTTTTGGTGTCCTATCACACTCTTTGGAAGGCAAAGCCACGGGATATTTGCTATTTCTTCTTTATTATTTGCTTTGACATTTTCTAACTTAAGCCAGTCCTCAAGTAAACAAAGACAGATGCTCATCATCATAATGGCAGGGCATTTTAAATTTTAAAATTTTAAAATTTAAAAATTTTAAAATTCCTTCCAGTGGAAAGCTGTTCTGACATATGACAACACTGATGAGTATACAGTGCATGTCTATAGGAGCAGCTACACTAGACAAAATAGTGTGTGTTCCAAGATAATTTGGAAAAATTACATAAAAAATTATTCCTGTGTACGTGTGTTGCATATCTGTCCGTGTATGTATGCATGCACACATATATCTGCATGCCTGATTCACAGCCCTCCCTCTGTTGCCCTCCCATGGGCATCAAGTTAAGAGGCCTGATGTAAAGGAGTGGGCAGCTCTAGCTACTTCTTTTCAACATTATACTGAAGTTCTAGACAGTGTAATCAGGAAAGAAAAGAAATAAAATACATACAGATTGGGGAAAAAAAAAAAAAGGAGTGGGCAGTTGCTTCAGCCCAAGCCCAAATCCAGTGTGATGACAAAGATGGAGTTAAGCCCAGGGGTGGGAGAGACCCACTTTCCTCGTGGCTTTAGAAAAGGCATCACAAGGACTCAGTGAGATAACATTGGTGCTGCAACTCGAAGGTTGAATAGTAGCTTATTAGGCTGAGAAGAGGAGAAAGGACATTCCAGACAGAAACTAAAAAGGGACATGCCATAATTACGGAAATGTGGGTAGTGTGGATGCCTCTAAGCCTTCTGTTGGAAGTGTTCAGCTACAAAGACAGCACAAACTACCTAGGTATGAATTTTTAACTCTGCTTTTTTGTGTGACCCCAGACAAGTTACTTTATCTCTTTTTGCCTCAGTTTTCTCATTTTTAATATAAGGAAGGCAGTTGAGGGTCAGCTTGTGCCAGGATCTTGTGTTTGTCCAAATGGGATTTCTTTAATGCCTATTTGCCACACCAAGTACATGCATGTCCTATAAAAGTGGACACAGTCACCCTCCCCTTTGTTTAGGGTAGATAACAATAACAATAATAGTAGTAATAGTTCTGGGACTTCCCTGGCGGTCCAGTGGGTAAGACTCTGCGCTCCCAGTGCAGGGAGCCTGTGTTCGATCCCTGGTCAGGAAACTAGATCCTGCATGCTGCAACTAAGAGCTCGCATGCTACAACTAAAAGATCCTGCGTGCCGCAACTAAGACCCGGTGCATCCAAAATAAATAAGTAAATAAATAAGTATTAAAAATAATAATAGTAGTAATAATTCTAGTAGAGGAAGTACAATGTGCCTCTACTCTGTGCTAGGTATTGGGTCGGCCAAAAAGTTCGTTCGTGGTTTTCCATAAGATGTTATGGAAAATCCCAAATGAGCTTTTTGGCCAACGCAATATTACATTGTCTATTGCACGTATCATCATATATTGCTTTATTAACACCTGAGGTAGAAGCTGTCATTATGTCCATGAGGAGGAAACTGAGGCTGAAGCCGGTTAAGAGACACAGCCAAAATTTCTCAGGGAGCAGCTGCAGAACCAGCACTCAAATTAGGCTCTTTCCTCTACTCTGTTTTCAGTTTCCTCTGGTGGCTGGTCTTTTGCACTCGTATGCAGTGAGCTCCACACCTGTATTCGCGCCCTCCAGCCAGCCCTTCAGATTGAAGCCTCCTTTGGTGGCCTGTTCACATTAGATTGACTTCTTTCCAGGAGTCTGGAAAGTCAGCTATTGTCAGGCCCAAGTAAAATACTTTTTCCTGGAATGTCCTAGAAATGAGTGCCCTTGTGAGTGACATGAAATTGTGTCAACCCAAAGCTGTGACTGCTCTGGGTCTCACTGTCAGTTTCAGGAAACTGAGCACGGAGAGGACAGAGAGAGAAGGAAGAAGGAACCTCAAAATCTGAAACATGGGAGAGGGATGGGCTGGGAGTTTGGGGTTAGTAGATGCAAACTATTACATATAGAATGGATGGACAGCAAGGTCCTACTGTATAGCACAGAGAATTATATTCAGTATCCTGGGATAAACCATAATGGAAAGGAATATAAAAAAGAATGTATATATATGTGTAACTGAGTCACTTTGCTGTACAGCAGAAATTAACACAACACTGTAAATCAACTATACTACAATTAAAAAAAAAACTAAAACAGATTTTTTTTTCAAGGTGATCATGGAGTGGATGCAAGGTGCTTCTCTGGGTGTATACAAACGCATGCTGGGTTTCTTTCCATTCCTTCCGAGGAATTTTGTTTACCACCAGCGGAGGAGCCTGTCCTGCCTGAAGGAAGTGACTCCAGCTGGGTCTCGCTTGAATGAACTGTTTACATTTCTGAATTTCCTCCCTCTTCTTTTTCCCTGCCAAATTATCTTACCCATCTAGCTCAAGGTTATAGGAGGAAAGTATATTAGCTGGTGTCATAGTCTATTGGGGCTGTTATAACAAAATACCACAGGTAGCTTATAAACAACAGAAATTGCTCACAGTTCTGGAGGCTGGGAAGTCCAAGATCAAGGCACCAGCACGGTTATGTTTTGGTGAGAGCCCTCTTCCATATTCATAGTTGGGCCCCTTCTTGCTGTGTCCTCACCTGGTGGAAGGAGCTAGGGTGCTCTCTGCAGCCCCTTTTATAAGAACACTAATGCCAGTCACAAGGGCTCCACCCTCATGACCTAAGTACCTCCCAAAGGCCCCATGTCCTAATACCATTCTCTGTGGGAATTAGGATTTCAACATATGAATTTGAGGGGCACATAAACCTTCAAACCATGGCAGTTCATTTCTGCCATTTTTATTTATTGAGGTTGATTCTGTGAAGTAACATGGTAAAGATGAAAAAGGAATAAAGCAGAAGATTAAACTTCCTTCTCAACCCACTGCTTGAAAAGATTTGGGCTAACGTTACCATCATCCACAGCCCTGTAAACCCCCCCGGACTCCTTCCTGATCCTAATTCAAAAATAATGTCTCGGGCTTCCCTGGTGGCGCAGTGGTTGAGAATCTGCCTGCCAATGCAGGGGACGCGGGTTCGAGTCCTTGTCTGGGAGGATCCCACATGCCGCGAAGCAACTAGGCCCGTGAGCCACAACTACTGAGCCTGCACGTCTGGAGCCTGTGCTCCGCAACAAGAGAGGCCGCGATAGTGAGAGGCCCACGCACCGCGATGAAGAGCGGCCCCCACTCGCCGCAACTAGAGAAAGCCCTGGCACAGAAACGAAGACCCAACACAGCCAAAAATAAATAAATAAATACACAGCAGTTCTTTAAAAAAAAATTAAATTAAAATAATAATGTCTCATGCTCCCTGCCACAGTGGATATAATCTTTCCTCCTGCTTGAGATAGTTATGTAGAAAGTCATAGGAGGGACTCATGGGTGGCATCATCTGCTTTTCCTAGTGTCCCTTACCCACATTTTGACTATACAATATATTTTGAGCTAGATTTGTTGTCACGTCAAAGGCATATTTACAGATATAAATTAGTGAGTGATTTCTCTCAGCTAGATATCTCTCATAGATAAGAGAAACTACGATAATATTAGAGAAACCTCTTATAACTTGCTTTCTTTACCATAAAAAATATGCATACACACTGTGGCATGTATTAACCATTGGGTCTCCTGCATGAAAGCCTCTAAATGAGGGGGTCAGAATAAAGAAATGCTATTTTTATATTGGAACCAGTCTGGACACAAGAAGGAGTGCAGTGCTAAGGGGCCTTGCATGGTGGTGGCATTTGAAGGGACAGCTGACCACACCGTAAATTCATCTCTGTCTCTTCCTACCTTGAGAAAGTTGTTTCTGAAGCCCAGTCATGAGCGCTTGTAGAGAGTGGCCATGTTTACCACGAATCCGCGCAGCCCTGCTGTCAAAGCTGCCTCCTTTGCCTGAGACCGGGCAGGTTCTCAAAACCCTTCAGGAACTTTTAATGAATCCTCATAAATCCCCTGTGAAGTGGGACATTTTTCATCTGCCTCCGAGCAGGAGGTAAGACGTTTGTCTGACTTGTTTAAGGTCACAGACAAAGAGAGAGCCAAGGCAGGCAGAAAAAGGAACAGGGCTGGGTGTGGAACTGTTAGCTCAACAAAGTCGAGGCAATGAGCACGACAGGTGGATGGAGCCGGGCTGTAGGTGATTTCCACAGCGATGATTTCGCATTTCAGGGAACAGCGATGGTAAATGTAGGCCCTGTGCCTTGCCTCAGACTGAAAAGGCATCCGAGCATGGGCTGGGATGAGGAAGGGGCTGGTGAGGATACAGGAAGAAAGCAGGGATCAAAGGTCAAGTGTCAGGGTAAAGGGGTAGGTAGAGAGATGCAGGGACTGAATGCAAAGTGATGGAGATGCAGGAGTGGAGTCGGAAAAAGGGCAGAAGCAGGTCTAGAAGGAATGGAGGGAGAGGTTTGTTTTGTGTCTGTGTCTTAATTTATGAAGGTGACTGAGTGTGACATGGAGAAGTCAATGCCATTGAAAGAACAAAGTTTAACATTACTCACAGTTTCTCTAGAAACAGGAGGTTCAGCTTGCCACCATGCACACATAAGGAGCACCAGGTGTTGGTCAGGAAGCAGAAACAGGAGCAGGGATGGGTGTGGGTCAGGGAGTGTTTGTTCCTTGTAGGTGTCCCATAGTCCATTTTTATACCACTGAGGGGCCTCTGAAGAGTGACGTTTGACCATGGACGACCTTTGTTGGTGGCCAATGTACTTCTATTGTGAAGCTTTGTGTTTTCTCTCTTTTTTTTTTTTTTTTTTTTTGCGGTACGCGGGCCTCTCACTGTTGTGGCCTCTCCCGTTGCGGAGCACAGGCTCCGGACGCGCAGGCTCAGCGGCCATGGCTCACGGGCCCAGCCGCTCCGCAGCATGTGGGATCTTCCCGGACCGGGGCACGAACCCGTGTCCCCTGCATCGGCAGGGGGACTCTCAACCACTGTGCCACCAGGGAAGCCCTATAGATACTTTTTGTTTTATACATTGATATAAATAAAATAATACAGTATTTACTCTTTTGTGCCTGCCTTTCTCTCCCTCCAACATTATTTTTTTGATATGCATTTCTATTGTTGTAATAATAGTTGATTTTTTATTGCTGTAAATATTCCATTGTATAAACATATATATATATAAATATATGTAATAAACCACTCCTATGTTATACGTGGGAGAAATGTATGGAATGTGCACCAAAGGACAGATTCAAGAATGTCCATAGCAGCACTAGTCTAACTTAAATGTCCATCAGCACATTCTCTTCCAGTCTAGTGGCTTTCCCTTTTCCTCTCAATGCTTTCTTTCGAAGAACAGAAGCTCCTAATTTTCATGTAGGCCCATTTATCAATCTTTTTTCCTAAGGGTAGTGGTTTTGTGCCTTGCTCAAGAAATCTCTGCCTAGGGCTTCCCTGGTGGCGCAGTGGTTGAGAGTCAGCCTGCCGATGCAGGGGACACAGGGAACACAGGGGACACAGGGGACACAGGTTCGTGCCCCGGTCCGGGAAGACCCCACATGCCGCGGAGCGGCTGGGCCCGTGAGCCATGGCCGCTGAGCCTGCGCGTCCAGAGCCTGTGCTCCGCAACGGGAGAGGCCACAACAGTGAGAGGCCCGCGTACCACAAAAAACAAAAAACAAAAAACAACAAAAAAAACCTCTGCCTAGACCAAGGCTATTAGTTCTATGTTATTCTCTAGAAGCTTTATTGTTTTATCTCTCATGTTTAGACCCGAAATCTACATAGAATTTCTTTCCTATTGTGAAAGGTAGGGTCAAGATTAATTTTTTTCCTCTGTAGATATCCAAATTAACCATTTAGTGACAAGACCATTACTCTTCAGTGTCATCTTTTTCTACTGGTTTTAAATAATACTAAGTAAATGGAGTCGGGAATTCCCTGGTGGTCCAGTCATTAAGATTCTGCACTTCCACTGCAGGATGACCAGGTTCCATCCCTGGTTGGGGAACTAAGATCTCACATGCTGTGCAGTGTGGTGCCTCCAAAACCAAACCAAAACAAAAAACTAAATGGAACAAAACCTAAGAACAATATTGTTTTTTCTAATATCCATACATATTTTGTTTATGTACCTGGAATCTATGATAAAAGATTTCTCTAAATTTTTTTTCCTAAGCTGGACTTGTTTTTTTTAGATACATTTTAATAATCCTTAAACCAAGATGACCACAAGATTTGACTGTGGTCTTGGATTTTTGCCATGGTCTTGAGAAAGCATTAAACTGGTTTTTGCATTGCTTTTATTTCTTTTTGAATCACTGGCAGGAAATAAAAGGGAGAATGCTGGAGGTCAAACTTTCTTCCCAAGATATAATGTATTTGTGGCTGAAAAAAAATCTGTGCTTCCATAAAAAGAAACAAAGAGCAGACTTGTCACAAAAATGTAGTTAGCATCATGTCACTGGAAGACACTTAAGTTTCTTAGATTATTGAAAAGATGTAAACAGTTTTAAAACGCCTGGATTTCCGAGGTTCAGTAAAATCACATGCTTTGCTTAGGTGTCAAGAGAGCTACCCTGATAGGGCGATAGAGCTAAAAGAGTCATGTTCCCGTGTTCGTGCTCTACCACCAGATACTCATCAACTCTTCTTTGTCTCCTTCTTTTACCATTAAGTGATGCAGGCCAGTGCTTATTTTTTTCCTGCTGTGACTGTGTCACAAATGTTTCATTGTACAACCTACACGCAGGTGCACGCCTGGGCCATAGTCTGCATCTGTTTATTAGTTTTATTCTTTCTTTTAACCTCCTATTTGGGAAACTTTCCTGAGGGCAAGAAAATAAAAGGCTGCTACATAGCAATGAACTTTCTTCCTCTGTAATTCATTAAACATAACTTTCAAACTATTATCACTAAACACTTGCTTGTGGCCAAGTTAAGCTGAGAGCTTGGAATAGCCTTTCATTCCTCTCAGACCCCTCTCATTTCTTTTTCTCAGTTTTTGCTACCAAAACTTTTGTATAGCTTTTCTTGCTATACAAAGAGTGTTGATTTTTCCAGTAGGCCCAAGGAAATGTGTAGTTCCTCTTACATGTTCTCAGCTAGTTCCACCTTGTGACAATGTATTTATTTGCCAAACGCTTAAAGGTTAAAGATAAGTTTGTGACTAGGAAATGCAGTAAAATTAATCTACAACTTCTAACAACCATATTTCACTGAATCTAATGCACCATCAATTGTAAGAAGCACCATCCTGTTAAGCACCAGTAAGAAAGAAAAAAAATGCTCTCAATGAAACCATGAAACATTAATTGCAAGATACATTCTAATTTTTAATATATTAAAATGCATTAAAATGTCTTGGAACCTATGAAATATGATAATCTTATTAGTTCTCTAACTAAATAATTTACTGCATCATATACAAGAAAAAAAATAGAGGTATGAGCATGATAGTTCCCAAACTCAGCTGTTCATTGGAACTACCTGGGGATTTCTGGATCTCTTCCCAGGCCAGCTGAATCAGAATACTGGAGGACGGGTCCAAGGAATGCATATTAAAATAAACCAGGGCTTCCCTGGTGTTGCAGTGGTTGAGAGTCCACCTGCTGATGCAGGGGACAAGGGTTCGTGCCCCGGTCCGGGAAGATCCCACATGCCGTGGAGTGGCTGGGCCCGTGAGCCATGGCCGCTGAGCCTGCGTGTCCGGAGACTGTGCTCCTCAACGGGAGAGGCCACAGCAGTGAGAGGCCTGCGTACCACAAAAATAATAATAATAATAATAAATAAAATAAAATAAACCAGCCAACAGGTTAAGAAACACTCCCCACTTGGTTGTGCTGGACTTTCGTATTTGGGAGCTATCAGAACAGAGAAAGCCTATCTGATAATTGGCTTGTCATCTTTATCTCTCTGTTGTTGTTGCCTAATCTATAGAACCAGCAAAAAAGAATGTCTGTGGAAGAGCTACCCAATATGTTGCTTGTTTTTTTTCTCGTCTATAAGAAGAAAATGGATTAATAGACTAATGCTTTTCAGATTTTCAAAAAATGAGGGTGTCAATGCTATTCATTCCGAAATTGATTCTTCACAAAAAGTTTAAGACAAGTATTGAGCTGAGAGTTTGGTATTTTAGAAAGGAATAAATTAATCACAAGAACCATAGGATAGGTTTGATACTATAACCTATTTTTTTTTTTTCAAGTAAGATTATGAGGTTAGTGTATCTTAAGTGCAGCAAGGCATTTCACAAGCCTCCTGTGGTATCCTTGAGGACATGATGATGAAATATGTAGCATAATATTAGTGAATTCATTTCAAGGCTGGCCAAATAAATGAAGCAAGGTTCTGTTCTTGACCCTAGCTTATTTATCTTTTTAATAAATGATTTGATTGAAGACATCTAATAACACTTGTTTGTGCAATTTGAATTGTGACCAAAGCTGGGAGAGCTCACTAGCACTATAATCAATCTAACTAACATTGGCTATAAGATCTTGACATGCTGGAACATTCAGGGAAAAAATTAATTGAAAAACTGTGAGCTCTTTTTTTTTGGTTAAAAAATATAATTCAAAAAGATATGGTATATGTACAGTGGAGCAATCTGAATAAGTCCTGAGCATTTTAGCTGATCTGAAGTGTATCATAATTACAAGGTGTAACCTAACTGTTGAAAAGCTAAACACATTAGCATGCTACAGGGAAGCTCACCAGCTGCTTTAACAGAATCCTTTCTATTTCTGCAGGCTTGGCAATGAACAGAGAGGCTCCAGATAAGGAGGGGCTGCTGGACTTCATAGCTCTTCTCTCATCCTTTAAGAGATTCCACTGTCACCAACAAGCTGTACCCCATCTGTCCTTATTCTGGCATAAGCCATAATTTAACTGAGGGCTCCAGGAAACTGGAGGGAATTTCCACCCAGAGACTACCGTAAACAATTGGCTTCTAAGATTGGCTCTTCTCAGAAAACAGAACCCTGTCTCTCCTCAGGGTCCCCTGGTGTGACCTCCTGTCCAGCCATAGTGTTGTTTCTCCTTGTTAACCACCCATTTGCCTCATCAACCAAGAGCCCTCTGAACACTTTGAAAGACCCAGAGTGGAGCAAGGAAGATGGCCCATTTCTTTTTCATTGTAGATTTTCTTCCAAGTTATAATTCTATTCCCAGGATGCTTCTTTTCCATGGATAACTGGCACTGAAATGGCTATTTCATGACATGAGGCACCAATTTCTACTCATGTGATTGGAATGACAGTACACTTTGGCCTTAATAGGACTACTATGTCATATCCCACTACTCCAATATTAGTACAAGATACACACAAACGGGCAGCGGTGCCCTTTTCATCAAGCCATATTATTACCTGAGTTAAGAAATAATGTCTCTGATTTTGCAGTATACTAAATCTTGAACGTTAAATTCAATTCTGCCCATCAAAACTCAAGAGAAACCTTAACAAACTGCTGTGTTTCCCAAAGAAGGAAATCAGGTTGAAAAAAATTGGGAAAATGAAGCTTACAGAGTAAAACGGGAAGACTTGATAGCTCTCTCTGTATTCCATTTAGATGAGGAAGCACTTGAAAGTTGTCTGAGCAGTGTAATTTTTTAAAAAGTTTTTATTTATTTTTCCTGCATTGGGTCTTCGTTGCTATGCGCGGGCTTTCTCTAGTTGCGGTGAGCAGGGGCTACTCTTTGTTGCAGTGCTGGGGCTTCTCACTGCAGTGGCCTCTCTTGTTGTGGAGCACAGGCTCTAGGTGCACGGGCTTCAGTAGTTGTGGCACGTGGGCTCAGTAGTTGTGGCCCACGGGCTTAGTTGCTCCGTGGTATGTGGGATCTTCCCAGACCAGGGCTAGAACCCATGTCCCCTGCATTGGCAGGCGGATTCTTAACCACTGTGCCACCAGGGAAGTCCAGAACAGTGTAATTTTTTTTTTTTGATTTATTTATTTTTGGCTACATTGGGTCTTTGTTGCTGTGTGTGGGCTTTCTCCAATTGCGGTGAGCAGAGGCTACTCTTCGTTGCGGTGCGCGGGCTTCTCATTGCGGTGGCTTCTCTCATTGCGGAGCACGGGTTCTAGGCCCGTGGGCTTCAGTAGTTGTAGTGTGTGGGCTCAGTAGCTGTGGCTCACAGGTTCTAGAGCACAGGCTCAGTAGTTGTGGCGCACGGGCTTAGCTGCTCTGCATCATGTGGGATCTTCCCGGGTCAGGGTTTAACCTGTGTCCCCTTCATTGGTAGGCAGATTCTTAACCATTGTGCCACCAGGGAAGTCCCTCAATTTTTTTTTTTTTTATAAAATAATATTTCTAGAATAATTGTTAATAACACTTCTTCATGAATTTTTAAATGAGTTTAAATAACTATTATTTGGAAGATTCATGTAGTGAGAAAAGTCTTGAGGTATAATCTAGTACAATTCCTTTGTTTTATAGAAGAAGAAACTGAGATTCAAAAAGGCCAAATGACATGTCCAAGATTGCACATCAAACTTGTAGTTGAGCTGGAAGGAGATCCCAGTTGTTATTTTTTATCTCCCAGCACAGTTCCCCTTCTATTCTAAAAAATGGTAACTGGAATTTTTGATGACAACTTAAACACAGGAAATTAATAGTATTTCAACAAATGGTTAATAAGCAATTATCATAAGCAATTTTTCAACCTGATGAATGTGGAAACTTGAAACATTTGTTAAGCAAGTGAATGGTTCACGGAGTCCGTTTTTACTATACACATACCCACTATCATTTTAATAGAATTCCTAAAAGGAATATGTTTGACAGAGTTAAACAGTTTTATGGCATTTCTGGAATCACTAGTTATCTCACAGTTGTCATGGAAGGTGGGACTCTATTGACGTAAAAGGAAGGTCTCGGAAGAACAGCTCTTCAAACACTGAACATTGTTCCCAGTTGAGATGTTGTCTGGTATTAAGCAACAAAGACATCTTGCCTTTTAGCATAAGTGTGAAGAGGTACTGATTTGGAATATTAATTATAAAAATCACATAATGAAGAGAAAACATACCTATGTATGGAGCAAGGGAAAGTTTCTTATGTGTAAACAAAATGAAAGTTGTCATGAATTGAGGGCATTTTCCATTTTTCATTCATATTGATAATATATAGCTGCCTTTCCTACAGTCTGCTTAAATCCAGTTATGAAAGGATTTTTTTCAATTGCTCTGAGAACAGGAAAGAAGCAAAATTAGTACACCATATTCCCAATAGTGTTGAAATGAAAGAAAAATGGCTGTTTTTCTGAGAAAAGATATTTGAGTAAAGGCTAAAACTGGTGAAGGAGCTTTTATTTAACAACAATGACACACTATTCATTAAAACAACATTTTTTAAAAAAATAAGAAAGCATTACACATTTCCCTGAACCCAACTTTTTCGGATATCAACCCTGGGCGCATGGATTGGCAAGTTTTACATTTCTATTCTTTTTATCTGCATTTATTTTGCTTAAATATGAAATTGAGTTTGTTACTATATAATTATTTCCTGAAATTTTTTGAGATTTTTGTGCTAAATGAAGGCAAAAGGAAATGCTGAAGAAATGATGCTGTTTTTTAAGTTAGGAAAGATATATTAGATAATCCTTTTCTTCTCTATTGAAAAAAATGTTCCTGATGTGTTTTCAACTTCATTAAGAAAAAGTAGCATGTAAATTATATAAAAAACACCGAACACAAATAATAATATTTATTTATTGCTTATCATATTCTAGTAGGAACTTGGGTTTAGTTACGCGGGTCTCTCACCGCTGTGGCCTCTCCCATTGGGGAGCACAGGCTCCGGACACGTAGGCCCAGCGGCCATGGCTCACGGGCCCAGCCACTCCACGGCATGTGGGATCTTCCTGGACCGGGGCACGAACCCGTGTCCCCTGCAGCAGCAGGTGGACTCTCAACCGCTGCGCCACCAGGGAAGCCCTGGGTTTAGATTTTAAATCTACTTTATTATCCTAACAAAATTCTTGGAATAGTCCTGTGAGGTAGCTCTTGTTATCCCTGTGTCAAAGGTAAGGAAACCCAGATTACAGAAGTTAGTAAATGGCAGAACTAGGATTCTAACCCACCCTGGCTTCAATCTAAAACTTTGCTTTTTAACTTGCCACTCTTCCCAAGTATTTACAGCAGAACTGTAAAATGCTAGATCATTTTGGATGGTGCAGGCATGAGTATTTTTTATTTTAAAGAATTGTATATTTACTTTAAAGCATTACTTTTACATTCTTACTAGGTCTCATGAGATGTGAGGGAACTGATCAAGAAAGGAAGGATCTTAACAGTTGGAATGATGCTATCTGGGAAGATTTGGAGAAAGCTAAACCTCAAAATTGCCCATAATCACCTACCTCATCTCTTCCATATCTCGAGGAAGCAATTCCAACCCCTGACTTTGCCAGAAACAGCTAAATATTTCCCTTAAGAAAGTGTTAACTTTTAACTAGATATAAGAATACAAATTTACAGAGCCTCAGGGATAAAATGTAGATTTGGATTATGAAAAAGAAAGGTTCCAACCAGAACTGAGTAATTTATACTTTTTAAAATCTCAGTGATTTCATTTATTCTTTCCATACAATAATTACTTATGAAAAACTATTGTGGTGAGGAACCATGTTAGATTTTAATCCCTTGACTTCAAGAAGATGGTATAGCAGGGGAGTCAGAAAGTAATCTAGAGTAATAATTTCCCAGCCAATATATAAGTGTATTTGTGACGTGTACTTCCACGGAATGACCTGCTGGCTTACGAACTTATTCAAGGGTAACGCTTCCCTGATGCGTTGGAATCGCAGGGGAGCAAAATTTGCCACTCAAAATGTCCTCTTGGCATGCAAATTATTTCAAGCCGAAAACAATCAAGACCCAAAGACTCAAGAATCTTTGACCTTTCCCCCTAATGGCCTAAAACAATTTAGATAGAGGACCTGTTTCCAGAATAGAGCAATCATCAACGATATCTGCAAAGACTATGGAGTAGGTGTGGTGGGGAAAACATGGCAGAGCTTAGTGTCTACTCTGTGTCCCTTTGTCTCTGCACAGCCAGCAAACATCTGTTTACCAAACATTTGCTTTTCTGTCACAATGTGAATTGTCTTCCTCTCCTTTGAAATTCCAAACACTACACCCAACATCTTCTTTTGTCTTTAGCTGAAGATGGTATTTAAGGTGAGGGCTTCGGCCATTTTGGTGAGTTACTCAATTCTCCTGGGTCTCTCCCTTGTATACATGTTATTAAACTTTTGTTTGATTTTCTCTTGTTAATCTGTCTCATGTCAATTTAATTCTTAGACCAGCCAGAAGAACGTGGAAGGGTAGAAGAAAATTTCATTCTCCTTGACAGAGTTAACCAGGTAGAAAAGCAGGGACAAGCAATCTAAGTGGGCAAAATAGCACATGCACATGCGTTATGGTGGTGGAGATAACCCAAGGAGGGACTTTAAGGCCATGGTGATGGGACTTCTCTGGTGGTCCATTGTTTAAGACTCCATGCTCCCAATGCAAGGGGACCCGGTTCGATCCCTGGTCAGGGAACTCTTAGAGCCCACATGTTGCAATGAAGATGCCGCAACTGAGACCCAGAGCAGACAAATAAATAAATATTAAAAAAAAAAAAAAAAAAGGACATGCTAGCTAAGGTGGGGAGGGCAGTGAGGACAAGCGGGGTACAATATGAGACTAGCTCTGTTAGGGAGCTTTGCCTGTATAGGTAAACCTCATTTCTTCTGCAAATGTCAGTTAGCATTTTATCACATTTGTGCCCCTCCTACCCTCTCGCTGTGGCTTCTTCTTTGTCTTTGGATGTAGGGTATCTTTTTTGGTAGGTTCCAGCATTTTTTAGCTGATGATTGTTCAGCAGTTAGTTTGTAAGAAAAGGTTGAGATCATGTCCTTCTAGTCCGCCCTCTTGTCATTTCCTCAATTAGCATTTTAATTGTGATGTTTAGTTTTAATTGTATTTATTTTTTAAGGTTACCTTTTTAGTACATGCAATACTAGTTTTCCTTTTACAGTAGTAATACTTTTATTTTACAATCTACTTATTTAAAAATAGGATGAGCTTTAATAATTTTATAATCAACAAGATTATAGATGTGCAGAGATTTAGAAAAAACTAGGAAGGTGGTACGGACATGACTCAAGTTTGAGAAACACTCTACTAGGCCAGTGTTTGGCAAGTTATGGCCCTTGGGCCAAATCCGGCTCTCCAGTGCTTTTGTAAATAACATATTATTGGAACAGAGTCACGCCCATTCGTTTAGTATTGCCTGTGGCTGCTCTCCCTTACACTGGCAGAGCAGCTGAGACAAATAATATATAGTCCAACAAACCTAAAATACTATCTAGCCTTCCGCAGAAAAAAATGTGCTGACCCCTCTACCAACCCATACAAAATGTAATCATTACAATCATGACTTTATTTTTTTTATTTTTTATTTTTTTGCTGTACGCGGGCCTCTCACTGTTGTGGCCTCTCCCGTTGCGGAGCACAGGCTCCGGACGCGCAGGCTCAGCGGCCATGGTTCACACGCCCAGCTGCTCCACGGCATGTGGGATCTCCCCAGACCGGGGCACGAACCCATGTCTCCTGCAGCGGCAGGCAGACTCTCAACCACTGCACCACCAGGGAAGCCCACAATCATGGCTTTATAAGGCACAGATACATTTAACAGCCAAACTTGTCCTTTCACTATATTGTCCCTTTTCTATATTCAAGATATTTTAGTGCCTTTCTACAGATCAAGAGCGTTCCAGGACACCTAAGGCTTGAGGCCATGTGAGAACACTGGGCTATTATGAGAGTTTCTTTGTTTACTCTTTGACTGGATGGATTCTGCCTTCTCCTCAAATTCTGTTTGATCAGAAACACTGTGGCACAATAAAAGGAGCTGATGAATTACTGAGGCCTTGAGGCTCCACTAAAGATTAGAGTTAAATGTGCACTTCAAAGGATCCCGGTGAAGCAGGAAATTTCGATACCTTTGATTTCTAAATGCAGAGGAGGCAAGGGAACTTAGGGTGAGGGAACTGGAAACCATCATTCTTAAATGAGCGTTGGTAGAGCAATGTAGGGATTGCTTCACCTGATGGTCAAGGTTCTGCTGCGCTCTGGTTTCATGTTCCTTTTCGGCTTAACAAATATATTCTGGGTAGGTCTTCCATAATCCATGTCCTCGTAAGAAGACATTACTCCTGATACCTGTGTATGTCCTGAGCACTGTTTCCAGTGTTTGACATCTATCATCTCACTTCATCCTTACATTTACCCCATGAGGTAAGTACTGTTATTATACCTGTTTTACAAAGGAGGGCACGGAAGCACAGAGAGGTTTAGTAACCTGCTCAAAATCACATGGCTGATAATAGGCGGAGTGGGGATTTGAACTCAGGATTTGATTCCCGTGCCTATTTTTTAATCACTGCCCTACTCTGCCTCTGTTCTGACCTGGACACCCAGCTGAAGGCACAGTGTAAAAGTCATGTTACAAAACCAAACTTGGGTCTGCTCACCTGTGTGCAGTAAAGTCAATCTGACACCAAGTTGTGGTGAAGGAAAGTGCAATGCTTATTGCAGGGGGCCAAGTAAGGAGTCCAGGGCAGTGAGTGCTCAAAACACTCCCTGATGGGTTTCTGGAAAGCATTTTTTAAAAAAAGGCAAGGTAGGGGAGGGGGAGTCCCAGGGTATGAGATCAGCTCATGCACAGTTCTCTGGTTGATGGTGAGGCAACAGGGGTTAACATTATCAATCCCTAGGTGCCAGTAGATCTGGGGGCTACATGCCCATGGTCATCAAGTAGTTAATTTCTACCATTTGGTGGTGATTTTGGTATCTGTAAAATAGCTCAGGAAATATGCATCAGATACTATTATCTAGGCACTTCAGAGAGGAGATAAAGCAGAGGATGTGGGGGAAGGGTCTGTCCCGGGAAGGCCCCATAAGGTCCTGCTCTGTTATAGTCACACACCTATACTTAGGAGGCAGAGTCTTCCTTGAAGGTGTTGATCTAAGACAAATTGACTGGGACTTCCCTGGTGGCGCAGTGGTTAAGAATCCGCCTGCCAGTACAGGGGACACAGGTTCGGGGCCTGGTCCAGGAAGATTCCACATGCCGCAGAGCAACTAAGCCCACAAGCCACAACTACTGAGCCCACACGCAGCAACTGCTGAAGCCTGCCCGCCTAGAGCCCATGCTCCACAACAAGAGAAGCCACCGCAATGAGAAGCCCGCTCACGGCAAAGACGAGTAGACCCCGCTCTAGACCCCGCTCGCCGCCAACTAGAGAAAGTCCACGCGCAGCAACGAAGACCCAACACAGCCAAAAAATTAATTAAAAAATAAAGTAAGATAAAAAATAAAACAAATTGACTGCCAGTTATTTCTCCAGTAAAAAAGGGTTTATTTGGGATCAGCTAAGAACTGCAGTGTAAGGTCTGCAACCATGGTGAGCCATGTGCAAGACCCCAGTGTAAGGTCTGGCTTACGAGCAACGGCACCACGAAACCAAGGAAGCTTTAAGTCAGCTTTATTTGGGGCGAGGTTCGCTGGTCCGGGAGAGGGGCCAGAGAAGTCGCGCCCGGGTGAGGGGTGGGGCAAAACTTATACAGGGAAGAGGAAGGAGGGGCCATCAGACCAGGAAGGCGCCTCTTTTGGGCGAAGCAGTCCTTTAGTTCCACACAACCTTCCTGCCCTCGAAGGGTTCCGCCCCCGGAAAACGTCCCTGAGTCCGTTTTCCGGGGGTGGGGGCGGGGGATGTGGAAAGTCCTGGGCTGATGCAACCTGTGAGTTTTGTTTGCATCAGCCATCCCGGGCCTGCCGGCCTTAACACCCAACAAAAATGCAAAGGTGAACTCTATTGTAGAGGGGAAAAGGAAGTTAAGAGGGCTCTGGTAAACAAAGAGTCCATGGCTTTTCATTGGCTGAGTTGTGGAAGGTGGCTATGCTCACCACTGTACAACCAAGCCTCATTGGTTGAGTGGTGACTGTCTCTCATTGGCTGAGCTCTTGCCAGGAGAGAAGTGGAATCTTTCTTCTTCCTACTGGGCTCTGCCATGTCACAGGGAGAGAGAGCTCCCCATTCTGGTCTCCCGACTCTATTGAATTGAGGATTCTGTTTATTAATTTTTTACAAAGAGATGAATATTCTTCGTGTCAATCCCTGAAAAAGAGTTGGGTTTAGGCAGGAAGCTGGGACGAGGAAGGCTGGCCTTAGAAAGGCTAAAGAAGGAATTCCTGTGCCCACACCTTGTATTTTTCTCTTCAGACTAGACTTTTAGGGAGGCAGAGGTTCAGACATTAGCTCTTGGATGTGGGTTGTAATGGTCAGCCTCTCTGTGTGGAAACAAGGCCTTGAACAAGGACTTTTTAGGTGAACCACAAGAAATGGGGAGATGTTGGAAATTTCTAAGTGAAGAAGTCATATGTGTGTTTTAAAAGAAAAAAAAAACCCTGGAGCTTTGTTGAGGCTATATTGGAGGGACTCTTGTAGAGTCAAGTACATGCTGTTGCAAACCTGCACAGAGGAGGAGTGGGGAGAGCACGATGGGTGGTGGGTACCACAACCCCTGCTGCGGGGAGGGCAGGGGAGATGAGGCTGGAGGGCCACCAGTTTGGCAACTTGGAGCTCATTGGTGACCTTGACAAGAGCAATTTCTATGAGTGGTGGAGACAAAGCCTAGTTAGAGTGGGTTCAGGAGGGAATGAGCAGTAAGAAAGTAGAGACTGCAAGTTGTTGGAGCCCAGGACAGGCCACCCCAAAATATGCCTCAGTGGCATGTTGATTATTTTAAAGTTACTTAAGAAATGGCCCATGTAAGAGGGACACTTTGACCCTCCCCTCTGTCTCCATGAAAGCAGGAAATAAATCTCCCATGTGAAAGGTGCTCTTCCCGTAGCCAGAGGTAGAAAAATGTCCTTATCATCAAAGATAGGGAGTTCAGGGCCAATAAGCCTGTATAAACAAAGTTCGTTACTTCATTATTAATTTACCACCCAAACCCAAACTTTGCTTAAATGTCTTAATTAATAAGAAATAAAGCACTCAAACCTAAGTCTTTGTCCTGTCAATTCCTCTCAAATTTATCATTTGTCTTAAAAGTATAAAAGGTACCTGCATTAGCCACTTCTTAGGTCCTATTTCTATGAGACCTCTGTGTGTATGAATTAAATTTGTTTCTCTTTCTCCTGTTAATATGTCCATTTTATTAACGGTCCAGCCACAAGAATTCAAGAGGAGTATGAGAGGAAAGTTTCCCCCTTCCCTAACATAGGGTGGAAATCTCTTTCGTGGAGTTTTGTTGCGAAGGAGAGAAGTAGGCAGTAGGTAGAGAGAGTTGTAAGGTCAGGGCAGGTTTTATTATTTTGTTTTGTTTTATTTATTTATCTTATGTTTGTCAGCTGATGAGACTGATCTGATGGAGAGAGAGAATATGATGATATAGGAGGTAATGTGATTATCTGTAAGAGCAAAATCCTTGATTAGGTAAGAAGTGATTAGAGGCAGTGAGCAAGCAGAGGAGTTGGTCTTATACTGGAACACAGTTGTTTTATTCTTAAGAACAAAAGACCAGGTGGGAACCCTCCCACAATAAAGTCTGTCAATGTTTAGGGGAGAAAAAAAAAAAAGAAAAGAACAAAAGAAAAAACAGAATATATGGATTTGTACATGCAGGGAGGTTGAGAGTTGGATGTAGAAAGATGAGGATACACTCTTCTGATTGCCTTATTTTCTCAGTGCATAAAGAAGAGTATCAGAGATTTGAGGGAAAAGGAGAAGCTATGTGTGATATTGTGATTTAAAACAAAGGATATATGGGCTTCCCTGGTGGCGCAGTGGTTGAGAGTCCACCTGCCGATGTAGGGGACACGGGTTTGTGCCCCGGTCCGGGAAGATCCCACAAGCCGCGCACCATGCACCACATGCACCACAACTACTGAGCCCGCATGCCTAGAGCCCGCACACCGCAAAGAAGAGTAGCCACCCCCCCCCCCCA
>RJWK010008266.1:0-16347 GCA_004363435.1 Platanista minor | reverse complement strand
TTGCCTATTTCTGTGACATACAACATTTTAAGATAATAACTAGAATTATGACTGACAACATACCAGGACATTTCAAATTTTAGGAATTTCATATAATTTCTGGAACATTTATATTAGTAATATTTACCCATACAATATAACCTAAGAAGGTTTATCGTTACTCATTTGACAATGTTTTCCATGTAATTTAAACACACAAAATAAGCCTAATTAGTTTAATATCTTTCTTGGAGATGTTTGAGGGCCCTCTGAAGCATCCCAAAGTTAGCTAGAGGCCAAAAGAACTTCATTTAGAATTTAACTTGAGGAATTTTGTCAAAAATACCAAAAGGTTGTAAATGTTTGGCCAAGTAGGATCATGAGTCACTGTGAAACAATACTTATTCACCTAACTAAAGTGACAATACTGTAAAAGACTTCAAAGGCAAATGAAGACAGCTGCAACCAATTACTTAAGGGGTAAAGAAACTTTACAATCTGTACAGGAAGCCAGCCAGAGTTCCAGAGAGTAGCTGTCTGTCAGGGAGCTGTTTGCCCTTTGAGGCAAACAGCTTCCCATTATTAATTTGGTAGCCAATTACAGATATGATCTGAACAACTTTCTGAGGGCAATGTGATGGATCGAATATGTGCTGCTTCTGAGTCTAGCTCCACAAGGAGTTACCCATGGGTAGGTCTAACTCTCTTACATGGCTCGGTTTCTCCCTCCAACAGTCTAAAACTGCCGTGGGTGCTCAGAGCACTAGGCGAGCAGCCCATTGTGCATTTCTGGGAAGGAAAATTTACTTACCGGTGGTAGTGGGATCTCCTCCATTCAATGTCATAAGGATTCATCCTCAGACTCTTCTACTAGGTTCTTAGGTGCCTAAGAATGATATACAAGGGATAGGCAAGTCCATCAAAATATCTAGTGATTAATATGCATAAATCAACTTACCTTGAGACATCTCAATTAGTTGCCTTTAATGCTAATGCATAATGTCAAGGAGGAAAAAATTGTTCTCAACCTTCTTGGTTCTTCTTCTTCTTCTTTTTTTTTTTTTTCCAAGAAGGTAAAAGGATTTAGTAGCCCATTTCCAGGATAGGGACTTGGGAGCAGTGGCTGGGTTCTGTGTTCTCACATTCAGAGGAAAGAAAAGGCAGCAGCGAAACCTGCCTGGTTGCCCTCACCACATAGCTTTGTGCTCACAAAACCTGTCCTCGCCTCCTGCAGGGAGGACACAGCGCTGGGAGAGAGCGAAAGTCTTGGCTTTACTCTTTTTTTTTTTTTTAATCAATTTATTGATTTATTGATTTTTGGCTGCGTTGGGTCTTTGTTGCTGCGTGAGGGCTTTCTCTAGTTGCGGAGAGTGGGGGTTACTCTTTATTGCGGTACGTGGGCTTCTCATTGCGGTGGCTTCTCTTGTTGTGGAGCATGGGCTCTAGGCGCGCGGGCTTCAGTAGTTGCAGCACGTGAGCTCAGTAGTTGTGGCTCGTGGGCTCTAGAGTATAGGCTCAGGGATTGTGGCGCACGGGCTTAGTTGCTCCGCAGCATGCGGGAATCTTCCCAGACCAGGGCTCGAACCTGTGTCCCCTGCATTGGCAGGCAGATTCTTAACCACTGCGCCACCAGGGAAGTCCCCTTGGCTTTACTTTTGGCTGGTCTATGAATTAAACTGACGCAAGACAGATTAACAGGAAAATCAAACAAAAGTTTAATAACATGTATACATGGGAGAACTGAGTAACTGGACAAAATGCCTGAAGCCCGCACCTTAAATACTACCTTCAGCTAAAGACAAAAGAGGTTGTTGGTTTGGTGGTTAAGGTCTTCAGAGAGGAAAAAGGCTATTGACATGGAGACGGAAAAGCAAATGTTTGGTAAACAGATGTTTGCTGGGCCATGCAGAGACAATGGGACACAGAGTGTACTGATCTCTAGGCTTTTCCAAGTTTACCCCACCACACCTAATCCATAGTCTTTGCAGATATTTCTGGTGAAAACTCTATTCTGGAAATGGGGTATTTATCTAAATTCCTTTAGGCAGTTAAGGGGGAAGTAACAAGAAAAATGTCCTGAGTCTTCTGTTTTTTAAAAACAATCAGTCTAAATTAAATCTCATGCCAAAGAGACATTTTGAGGTGGCAAAATTTGCTCCCCTACAATACGCAATTTCCTTACTTCTAACCATGAATTCTTACAGAAAACATGGAAGCATCAAAATCAGATTTCAATGCAGTAATGAGTGTATCAAAGTACTTTAATTTTTTTCTTTATTCTTATTCTCTTTTGTAGTTTTTGAATTTTGTGCCATAAAAATGAGCATACCCATTTGAAAAAGAAAATGTTATAAAATTTGGACTTTCCTGGTGGCGCAGTGGTTAAGAATCCGCTTGCCAATGCAGGGGACACGGGTTCGAGCCCTGGTCCGGGAAGTTCTCACATGCCACGAAGCAACTAAGCCCATGTGCCACAACTACTGAGCCCACGGACCACAACTACTGAAGCCCTCGCGCCTAGAGTCCGTGCTCCGCAACAAGAGAAGGCACCGCAATGAGAAGCCCACGCACCTCAGTGAAGAGTAGCCCCAGCTTGCCACAACTAGAGAAAGGCAGCGCGCAGCAACAAAGACCCAATGCAGCCAAATGAATAAATAAAATTTAAGTAAATAAATAAAATAAAATTTAACTAACTTATTTGAACCTTAAAGCAGAACGTTAAAGTATCTTGCTCTTAGACTAAATATTTGAATGACAAAAATACACAATTCAGTTTTATTCCTAATTAATATTCCTAGAGTTAAGCCATATCCATAATTTAAAATTTATAAAAGGCATATTTTAAAAATATGCTACTATAACATGCTAATGTAACCATTCCTTAGGGACCACTAAATAATAAGTAAATTCTAGAAGAAAACAAGGTCACTTGCAAATTTCTGTTTGAAAATGTTAAGCAAATTGTCTTAAGATATGCTTGTCTGTTAAAAATTGTAAAAGGGTTCAGCTGTATAAATCATTTAATAATACCATGCAAAGTAATCAAAAGAACCCCCAGACTAATACAAGAAAATTATTAATATATATTTATATGTGCCATGTTTATGTTTATCAGTTAAGAGGTAATAGTACAAAATGTTATTTTTCTATGATGGTGTTTTTGTTTTAATATGGATATCTTTTAACTCTAAGATAAGAGATAATAAGATAGACAAGTAGAAAAATAAAGTGTTTATATACAACTGTAAATCTAGTCTATTCTACTACTAAATCCTTCCCTCTTTCTTATTTGCACTTCGATAGCCTACAGCGGCTAAGTGGATTTTTTACTCTGTTTTGGACAATGTGAAAATAGGTCAGGTACCATGACACTCCCCAGTTAGGCTGGTAGGTCAGAAAATTGTAGCACAGGTTGGTCTGCAACAGGCTCAGAGTCAGATCATATACAAACTCTCTGGAGTAGAAAAATAGGGATTTACTGGAGGATTAGAAATCCCCGTTAGACCTGGGATTTCAACCGGCACATCTGTGCCCTCTTAGAGAAGTGTCCTTGACATAGCTCTGATCATAGTGCTTCCCTGCAAGCTGCAATTAGAAGGGGTGTCTTACCTCTGCTGCTAAAAATGCACATTCTGAAACCCAGCTTGTAGCAGCCTGAGGGAGGATAGTAGAGGGAGGGAAACCAACAGTCTGTGTGCTTTGCTCGGAAGTGCTGCTTCTGGTTATTTGCTGAGCCCAGGTCCTGGAACTGGCCAGCACCAATCTTCAAATTCTGTTATTTCTTCCTGGGAAGAGATTGAACTTGCTCAGACCTGCCTTGTGTTGAGATGACTCCTAACACCACTTAATTTGCAATTGCCAGTATTTGCCTTGTGCCTCTCAATGGGTGTGAAAATATTCTGATTGTCACGCTAATTAGAATATCTTTTGACAGCTGCACTTTCTGGGGAGTGGGCCAAGGAAAGGCCCCTGGGCACCCTAGTGCCCCTCCTGGGAGCAGGTTTATGACCTCAGGTGGCCCAGGGTTAGTCAGTTTCCATTCACAGGTACTTTGACGTGCTTTTTCAACCTCACCTCACCCTGAACCATTACCTTACAAGATTGCTAGGCATTTTTTATCTTTAAATATCACACGATATATACAAAGCATTTTAAAAGAGGAAGCAAACTAGAAAATGGCAAAGTGAATGTTTATTAAAATTAAAAAAAAACCAAGACAAATAAATTATGCAAGCTATCTGTTTTACATAGAATCCAGCAAAGTCATGGGAAGTTTTTACATGTGGCAATTCTGTCAGTCTTGACAGGACTATATTTTAAGACAAAAATAGTAAAGACTTCCCTGGTGGCTCAGTGGTTAAGAATCCGCCTGCCAATGCAGGGAACACGGGTTCGAGCCCTGGTCTGGGAAGTTCTCACATGCCGCAGAGCAACTAAGCCCGTGTGCCACGACTACTGAGCCTGCGCTCTAGAGACCGCGAGCCACAACTATTGACCTCGAGTGCTGCAACTACTGAAGCCCGCGTGCCTAGAGCCCATGCTCAGCAACAAGAGAAGTCACCACAATGAGAAGCCCGCGCACTGCAATGAAGAGTAGCCCTGCTCACCACAACTAGAGAAAGCCCGTGTGCAGCCACAAAGGCCCAATGCAGCCAAAAATAAATTTTAAAAATCCCACAAATGTTTGATAAAAATATAAAGTCCTGGGGATGTAATGTACAGCATGCTGACCATAGTTAATAACACTGGATTGCATATTTTAAAATTACTAAGAGTAAATTTTAAGTCCTTATCACAAGAAAAAAAATTGTAACTATCTGTGGGGACAAATGTTAACTGGACTTATTGTGGTGATCTCTTTGCAATATCTATAAATACTGAATCATTATGTTTACACCTGAAACTAATGTAATATTGTATGTTAATTTTACCTCAATAAAAAATACATACATAAAGAAAGAGATAAAGGAAAAAAAAAAAAAAAAGAGGAAGAGGGCTTCCCTGGTGGCGCAGTGGTTGAGAGTCCGCCTGCGGATGCAGGCGACACGGGTTCATTTCCTGGTCCGGGAAGATCCCACATGACGCGGAGCGGCTGGGCCCGTGAGCCATGGCTGCTGAGCCTGCGCGTCCGGAGGATGATGCAGTGTTTGATCTCTCACATACTTAAGACTAAAACCTTGCCATCACAGTCCCTCCTATCCCTCTTTTGCTGTATCTATTAATTCTCTGGAACCTACTTTCCAAATAACTTTCTCCTATCCACTTTGCTACAGCCTTAACTAGACCTCAGCATTTCTTATCTGAATTATCACATCAACTTTCTGGTTTCTCTGTCATTCACAATTCTCTCCCTGCTAATCAGAGTAATCTTTCTAAAACCCATATCTGCTTACAGATAGTTCACTCTCCTGTTTCAATTAACACCCAATATCCACAGTATAAACCCAAACTTGGCATGGAATACACATCTCTCCATCGCCTGACCCCTATTCCAGTTTTACCTTGCAGCCACTCCTCCCTTGATTTCCTTCCTCCCTGACTCTAACAGAAATACACCCTCTGCTCTCCAACACCATCCCAGTGAAGTTTTTGTCCTTATGCTTGATTAAGGACAGAATCTGTGAAAAATGCAGTTACCTATTCCCTTGTGGTTACAGAAAAAGGGCCCTTAATATACACTCTCATCACTAAACAGCATAATTCCAATTAGACTTTTAAAGAAATCTTGAGAGTCTGGAATTTTGAGATAAATAAATGTATTATCTATGAAAGTTTTTAAAAAACCTAACCCCCATAGATAAAAATGTACTTAAAAGTTTCTATTAAGAAATGCCTCCTGGTACTTATATGAAGTTAGATCTGGCCTATGAGAGGAAGTTCAGTTTCATACACGATAGAGAAAACACACAGCAAAAGCTAATGCTAGCTATGGAATAATTTTCATCCCTGAAAACTCATAGCTAAGTCTTCCTCTCTAATTTGAAGCCAATTTTTAATCGGAAGTGAAGAGTCAGTTTACACATTTACATACTCAATTTTATATTTACCTACTCAATCTTCATGTGAAAATTTTATGTCATTTATTTGGTCAGTAAAGGGAGAATTCAAGAAGGACTGAACACAGAAGGATAAGATTAATTTAAATCTTAAATGCCAACTGGGACCGATCCCACAGGAGCAGGTCATCCACTAATCAAAGAGTAACTGATCACGGTGGGGCCCAAGGGTTTGGGACCATATCCAGGTGAGTGAATCCCGCAAAGAGCCCCAAGGGGGAGCAGGGAGAGCAGAAGGCCAACCCAGAGGAAAGTCTGAAGTCTCTAAAGAGAAAGGGGTGAAAGAGATTAAAGGGCTCTAAGAAGTGCCATCAGATGCTGGGAAGGCACATCCTATTGTTTCTGAACAATGACAGGCTTTCTTTACAACCTTCCCTTTCACTTCATTCCCATATATTTATTCACACGGATACGTGAAACTTGCACTAACACTTATTTCCTTCAAATAACACAAAATCTCATGTTTGAATTTCAAAGTTTTGTTCTCCTAAGAGCTTTGCTATATGCTGATACAGAGGACTCTGCTTTTATTTCAAAGATGTACAGTTAGTTTATGTTTTTTTATTCTTTTATTCTCCATTTTTCCAATTTCCTCCTAGTTTCATAAGGAGAATCAGAAGTGCAGTCGTGTTAAGATGAGCCTTCCAGGACTCCCCTGGTGGTGCAGTGTTTAAGAATCCACTTGCCAATGCAGACAAAGAAAGCTCAATACCTTGTTATCTGTGTTTTCTATTTTATGCCACCAAAAGCAAAACATCACATAGATAAGCATATCTGGAGTTATTTATAGATCATCTAGAAATAATATTAGGAATTTATGTTTCTGAAATGAATACCCTATAAATTAATGGAAATGTGGTTATGTAATAATAGTTACAATACCTTGAAAATTGATTTTGTACTCTTGAATAACCTGGTCAAGTATTTTAAATGCTAATCTAAAAATACATTCTGTGAACTTAAGTGAATTGGCTCTCAGCAGAGTTGCCCTTTAAGGCCTTTGTCTCAGCTGTCAGAAAGTCTTGGAGACACAGTGTCTGTGTTCACATGTTTCCAGAGAGCTAATTTTCTGAGTAACAAATAGACAGACTTTGAAGAAAAAAATAAAAATGGGGAGGAGCTCACTTAAAAAAATCTGTGTACAAATACCAATAAAGGTTAAAATTAGGGATGGATGAAATAGAACTTGTCCCTAGAGAGAATTAAAAAAAAAACAATGATGAATTTAGTAGGTAACATTGGAAGGATAAAACTAAGAGGAAGCTCCTTCTTTCTTTTTTCAGATATTCTTCTCCCCTGTCTAATTATACAGCCCTGAACTTTCTGAGAGACACATAATGTTGCTTAAAAAGAATACTGAGGGACTTCCCTGGTGGTCCAGTGGTTAAAGACTCTATGCTTCCACTGCAGGGGCTGTGGGTTCTATTCTTGGTTGGGGCACTAAAAGATCCTGCATGCCACGCACAGCCAAAAAATTTTTTAAAAAAAGAAAAATAAGAAAAAAGAATACTGAAATAGAGTCTCATTACTGTCTCTTATTAGCTGTGTGGCAGATAAATTTCAGTGACTTCATCTAGAAGCTATAAATAATAATAATAACAATAGTAACTATAATACCATACAGGGTCATTGTGGGAATTAAAAAAGAGGAAGTGGTATGAACTGAATTGTGTTTTCCCACCAGATTCATATGTTGAACCCCTAACCCTCAATGTATTTGGAGATACAGCCTTTACAGAATTACTTAAGGTTAAGTGAGGTCATAAGGGTAAGGCCCTAATCTGATAGAATTAGTGTCTTTTTAAGAAGAGACAGTGGAGAGCTTGTTCTCTGTCTACCATTCGAGGACACAGTGAGAAGGCAGCCATCTGCAAACCGGGAAGACAGCTCTCACCAAAGAGAATCCTGCCAAACCTTGATCTCAGACTTCTAGCCTCCAGAACTGAGAGTAAATTTCTGTTGCTTCAGTCTACCAGTCTACGGTATTTTGTTACGGCAGCCTGAGCTGACTGATACAATAAGGTAGGATATCAAGGGTAGGGTCCATGTCAGACTTGCTGATATTTAATCCCACAGCATTCTCAGTGCCTATTATCTAGTAGGTACTCAATAAATCTTTACTGAATGAATAAATGATTGAATCAAAAAATAAAAGTTAGTCATTACATACAGATTTAAATTCTCTTTGAGTAGAGCTGACTTCAGACTTTCTCTGAGTTCTTTATTGGATTGCATATGTTAGGCAGCATGAAATTCCAGTACAGTGCCAATCCCAGGAATTTCTCCCTTTCTATACTTTCCCTTTTCCTCCACCTGCCTGTGTAGGTGTTTAGAGAATGCACCTTGGGACAGACTGCCTGAGTCCAAATCTTGGCTCTATCACTTGTAGCCTTGGGCAAGATGGTGGCAGTAATAGCATATGTAAAAACAGAGATAATAATAACCTACCTCATCAGGTTGCTGTGAGAATTAAATGTACAGACACTTGTCATGCTTAGAAAACAAATAGCTTAATCTATTGACAGCATTGTCCCTTCCGTGCCTATACTCACCCTTCCTGAATATCTTGAAATACAGTGGTCATTAACTCTGTTCTTAAATTTACTTTAATTTTATGATTAACTTGATGTGTTGACCTAAAACAAATAGACTGACAGATATTTCTCCAGCAAAGATGGATTGTTTTCAGGATCAGCACAGAATCACAATTCAGGGTCTGCAACCACGGCAAGCCACATGCAAGTTCCCACAAGGCAAGGGAAGGAGAAGATTTCATAGAGGGGAAAAGGAAGTTGGGAAGGACAGAGTAAACAAAGAGTCCATGGCTTTTCATTGGTTGAGTCCTTGCCGGGAAAGAAGTGGAGTCTTTCTTCTTCCCACTGAGCTCTGCTCTCGTTGCAGGGTTTGGAAGCTCCCATCTCTATTTAATTGCAGTTTCTGTTCGTTAATTTTACAGATGATACCAAACACGCCCTCTTCTTCCTCTCTTCTGTTGTTGGTGCTATCGCATTCTCAGGATCTCCTACCTATCTGACCATTTATTCCCATATCTCTTGCAGGCTTCCTCTTTCTACTTTCTTTTGGAAGTCCTCAAGGCTCTGAGTCTACATTCACTTGGCCACTTGCATCTGCTTCTCTCTCTCAACTTGTACAACCATCCTATCACTACACACTCTCTATTCTGACTCTTAATTCTCTCTCAAATCTATATTTTAGGCCATCTCCACTGTCACAATCCTGGTCCAGCTCACCATCATCTTTCACCTTTTGTATAACAGCCTCATAACTGGTCTTTCACTACGTCTAAACTTGTCCTCTCAGATCTCAGTTTTGTTTTTGTTTTCTTTTCTTTATTATTAATTTATTTGTTTATTTTTGGCTGTGTTGGGTCTTTGTTGCTGAGCACAGGCTTTCTCTACTTGTGGCGAACGGAGGCTACTCTTTGTTGTGGGGCGCAGGCTTCTCATCGCGGTGGCTTCTCTTGTTGTGGAGCACGGGCTCTAGGCGCACACACTTCGGTAGTTGCAGCTCGTGGGCTCCAGAGCGCAGGCTCAGTAGTTGTGACGCACAGGCTTTGCTGCTCCGCGGCATGTGGGATCTTCCCAGACCAGGGCTCGAACCCATGTCCCCTGCATTGGCAGGTAGATTCTCAACCATTGCACCACCAGAGAAGCCCTCAGTTTTGTTTTTAAAAATGCAAGTTGGATTAGTACTTTGCCTGCTTAAAAGCCCTAATTAACTTGTCAACACCCTTAAGAAATGGTCCTCCAAACTTTAATGTGCCCATAAACTTCTAGACCTGCCTCTTGCCTACCCCTCTGTCTTCAGGTCTCACTCATCCCTCCGTTGCTGTCCTCAACCGGACACAACGGGCTTTGAGTTACTCAGAGCTCTGACACTCACTCTTGACAGGTCTTTGAGCACGTTGGGCTCCCCATCTAAAACCTTCCCAATATGCTCTCCAGTCTTTGTGGCTGCCCCATGGTCTCCTCCAGCAGCATCTTTCTGTAACACACTTTTGTTTTAAAATCCTCATCCTCTGCTTGTTGAAAGAAGAATTGCTTATGTCTTATTTACTTTTTAACACACAGTACACATTTAAATAGTTGTTGGCTAGATGAATGAATGAACTCTTCTCAATTTTCCTTAAGCTCATTTTTACTCCTTTGGTTCAAATGCTTTGATCTATATGACAGTTAATTTTATATTTCGACTTAGCTGGGCCATGGGATGCCCAGATACAGGATCAATCATTATTCTTAGTACTTCGGTGAAGGTGTTTTTGGATGAGTTTAGTCTTTAAATCAATAGATAAAGCAGATTGTTCTCCCTAGTGTGTGTAGGCCTCATCCAATCAGTTGAAGCCTGAATAGAATAAAAAGACTGACCTTCTCTGAATAAGAGGAAATTCCTCCTGTTCAAGCTGGGACGTTGGTTTTTACCTGTCTTCAGATTTGAACTGAGACATCGGCTCTTCCTGGGTCTTGAGCCCACTGGTCTTTGGATTGTAACTACATCATTGGCTTTCTGGGTCTTCAGCTTGCAGACTCACCCTGCAGATCTTAGGACTTACCAGTTTCTATAATTGCATGAGCCAAATTCTTACAATAAGTCTGTCTGTCTATCTATCTATCTATCTATCTATCTATCTACCTAACTATCTACAGCCTGTTGGTTCTGTTTCTCGGGAGAATGCTAAAACAATCTGCCAATAATATATGAGGTTGGAAATACAGAATGAAGGGAATCAGATTCATAGATAATAAAACAAAAATATTTACTGCTAGACAATAAAACTGCCCCTAGCAGAAGTTTTCTAAATTTAACCAAGGTTAAATTTTATTTTCATTTCTCTGTTCAGAAATTGCCCCAATCCAGTAGGTCATCAGCAAAAACAGTAATGAAAATCAAGACGCATCAGTAAGCTGCAAACTGAGTAACTCCTTCTTTAGGGGAGTGTTATCCAGTAAAACATGCACTGCCAACCAGTTCATGTTTAAAAATTCATATTTCAGGGCTTCCCTGGTGGCGCAGTGGTTGAGAGTCCGCCTGCCAATGCAGGGGACACGGGTCCGTGCCCCGGTCCGGGAGGATCCCACATGCAGTGGAGCAGCTGGGCCCGTGAGCCATGGCCGCTGAGCCTGCGCGTCCGGAGCCTGTGCTCCGCAACGGGAGAGGCCGCAACAGTGAGAGGCCCGCGTACCGCAAAAAAAAAAAAAAAAATTCATATTTCAGAAATAATGTTTTAAAGGGTAGTTAAGTTTAAATAGCCTACAAATTAAAACAAAAAACAAACCTATAATGTGGCTAAACTCTCTTAGAGAACGACCTGAGTTCTGTGCCTGACAAAAGAAGTTGCTCAGCAGAGAATGAAAGACTATGAGAAGATTAAGCAATTTCTACCTTTTTTCTAGGTACATGGTGGGTCTTATTTATGTACCATAAATAAATGTCCTGTTGAAGTCACATGTTGTCACCTGGCAGCATTCCTAATTCCTGCTTCCACTATTGAATTATATCTGGCATGAGAATTCAGATGAGTTCACCAAGAAAAATTCTTTGAGCACCTGCTCTGTGCTAAGTTCATTGCTAAGTGTTGAGAAGACACAGAGAATGACATATGCCTGCTCCCAAAAGATGAAATTAGAAAATAATAGGAACAAAAGAAGTGAAGAATGAATTCAACGGCAACTTTTCTGTTCTTCACTCTATTTGCCTTCATTTCCCTGTAATTCACTTTCAGGCCCGGTAATGAGTATGTGACGAGAAGATCCTGGCCAATTACTTATATCAGAATGTACAGGTCCGTGAAGAGGACCACCGGCTTAATGGAAGTCTATAGGAGACAGACTTAGGGGATGTAGAAAATTCAACTGAAACAATGATGTGACTGAGTTGCTAAAAAAGCTCATAATGCTTAGTTTTGTTCTACATTTGTAGAAATAAAGCATCTAGATCAAAGTAGGTAATAGTTTTACCACTGTATATTTTATTATATATTGCTGAATGATCTTGGATATTTAGCCTGGAGTAAGTCAATTAAGACACACTTGGAAACTTTCTTCAACCCTTTGGTCTTCTGTTTATCTGTGGATGAAAAACTTGGGACAATGAGTGAAAGTTACAGACGGGGGCTTTTCTAGCTATCAAGGTATATAACAAAGAAATGAGTTGGCCTGGGGCATCTGAATAAGTACAAAGATTTCTATCAGAAATGATCAAGAAAAGGATGGATGGACACCTGTCAAAGATAATCTAAAGAACTTATTCTTTTGGCTGGGAGTTGAATCATGACATTCGTTACCTCCTCAATCTCTAAAGTTCCATGATTTTAGATTTCAATAAGTTGTAGACTGTTTACCCGTGCATTGGGTAGACACATCAATGACACATTATTAGAACTTTTATAGCATGTTCAATAACATCATTTCACAAAAAATAAACTCAGAAATCTCATTAAATAAATATCGATACAATAAAGTGTACATTTTGGTACCCAACCAAACTTAGCCTGTGCAGTATTTCATGAACATAAAGTTTTCTTTGTAATTCAAATCTTACATGGTATAAAGACCTTGAATAATATTTATAAATGTGGATTATTTTAGCCAAAGAAAAATAATGCAAGGTCTCTCTAAGGCTATTGAACACTCTCCCTTATAATGTATCTTTTACTTCTGCCTTTATTATTCTTTTGTTTCTGTTTTACTTGCTGAAAACATCACTACAAGTAAGAACAATGATAAATTTTGTTAAACTCTTGCTTTTAAGTACTTGGAATCTGAATCCTTGTTCCGATGTACTCTGGGGAACTCTTCTATTTGTTTTTTCTTCCTGTCCCTTCATTGCTTTTAATAAAAGGTTAAGACTAAAATAGTTCCCCTTCAGAAATGTACAAGGGCATATATTCAATTTAGTTTTTGTTCCTAGAAGTTAGTGCGTAATCAAAATTATATAAACTTTCTGCATGTTCCTCTCCATATTATTTTCAAATATTTAAAGTTTCAAATCTGAGATCCTTTGAGACTACTTTTATTTTCATCATGCATGGATTATAAATAATATGTTAATAAAATACCTTGTATGTAATATAAATATTTGTTGGAAACCCATCAAAAGTTTGTCTTTCGTAAGTATAATTTCATAAGTATAATTTTTTTTGGACGGGAGGGATGATCAATGGCATCTTTCATCGTTTCTGGTTAGCTAATTGCTTCTGTCATACCTGTGTCTTCTCACTTCCTTTCCTGATGAAGCTGTTTAGGTCTGCCCGGGAAGCTACCATGAAACTCCCTCAGCTAATAGTGGACCTAAGCAACCACCAAAGGCTTTTCCTGGGTTGAACCAGGTTGAGATTCCAATGACGCAAACAGGGTTCCTACTATTTAATCTTTTACTCCTATGCCTGCAGCCAATGTTGGTTTACTTGTTTGTTGGTTTTTCTGAAGTAATTTAAATTATACTCAAAGCTCTCAAAGTCCTATTGCTTAGACACAGTGAATGGAGCATCATTTGAAAAGATATGATAAGTAGACCACAAGTATCATGGTAAAAGAATGAAATACTGATTTTTTTTTTTTTTTTTTTTTTTTTTTTGCGGTACGCGGACCTCTCACTGTTGTCACCTCTCCCGCTGCGGAGCACAGGCTCCGGACGTGCCGGCTCCGTGGCCATGGCTCGGCCATGGCTCACGGGCCCAGCCGCTCCGCGGCATGTGGGATCTTCCCGGACTGGGGCACGAACTCGTGCCCCCTGCATCGGCAGGCGGACTCTCAACCACTGCGCCACCAGGGAAGGCCTGATTTTTTTTCTTCTAAATAAAGAGAAAAGAGTGTCTTAAAAAGTGTTTCATTGCAATACGCAAGCAGGCTGATCAGTATATATTAGCTCCTGGAAACTTTGAGAAACCTTCTTCCTTCACGAATAGACAGTGGGGTTTATCATCTCAGCTTTAACCCCTTTCCCCTCATTTAGTCTTTGCATGAAAAACACAATTAATGCTGTCTTGAAAAGTCCAAGCTGAGTTGAGAAACCATCTGTCAGAGATGTAAGAAATTCCAGCCTTGGATGGAAGGCTGGATGTTATTTAATCTTCATGGTTTCTTTCAACCCTTAATTCTTATTATTTATGGTAAAGATATATTTTTTTCTAAATGGGAAAGTTGATCCATGTGACTTGGATTCTAACAGTGGATTCTAACAGAATTTTTAAGAGGTTAAGATGAACATCAAACTTTTCTGTATATCAAAGACCAGCCTCTCTGCCTCTCTCCCTCTCTCTCTCTGTCTCTCTGTCTCTCTCTAGGAGTTGTCTGGTCATTTGTTTGACCATTTCGGAAAAGAGAATTTAAAAATTAAAGAAAAAACTCCATATTTACATTCTCTTTATATTAAGAAAAAAATCTCTATGGAAAAATTTCTCTACATACATCACAGGTTAATTTACAATTTGGGCTGCTAGCAACTGGAAGTCATTGCCTGTGTGATAGCTTTATGTCTCCATGTTAAAAATTAGAAAGAGGTCAGTTCTAATGAATAGAGGTCCACACAGACAAATGCTGTTTCTGTTGGTTCCTCTCGTACCAAGTCTAAGAATAGAAAGGAAAAAAAACCAAAAAACAACTGGCAACAGAAGAGAACCATCTTTTACTGCCATCTTTCCCTTCAGCATAAACTGAGGCATGTGTTTAACAGAGGGAAGGGAAGTGTGCTTCTTCTTACTCTCCCTCAGTAAAGGATCTTAGTTCCATTAAGCACTGTTGGAAAGTATACTGGAGATAGTATATTTAAAATTAATTGAAAAGATAAAGGGTTTTTAATGCCTTTTATTATAAGCAAACATTGATTTTATTAAAATGCCTTCAGATATCACAATACAATGACTTATTTATCACTCCAAGTCTGTATCATGAGTATAACTTCCTTTCCAAGTATACTGATTTTTGTGTATTTTGGAAATGGAGAGAGAAACAAAGCAGTCTACCAAAATTCTTCCTCACCATCCTTCTTAAATAGAACCAGGTCTATTATGCCAACAGAGACTATTTCAAAACAGTAGAAATTATTATTATTTTTTAAAGGGATAGGATTAACCAATTAGATGTTTCTTAAACAACAAATGTCATATTTTTCTAAGCTGTGTTTGACATAAAATGTCAAATATTTATAATAAAATATTAAAGTTAAGTACAGTGAAATGTGTGAAATATTGAAAGGATTATCAACCTTGTTGGAGTCCTTGTATAGCATAGGAACATCTATATTCATTGATAACATGAAAAACTTGACATTTCTCTTTAGATTGAAAGCCCAAATAGAATTGATTTAAAATTTAAAGCAAGAACTTTCAGCACTGTATAACTTAAATATGGAGTGAAAACCATATTTATTACTTTTTTTCTCATGTTTTTCTGTTAAGAACTTCCTTAGACTCTGAGGTGTTTAACTGAACTCAACAAATATCTGAAAAAATTTAATTTTAATTTTTGGGCTATTTAGCTCTTACAGTGAAGCCTATTCTGAGTGCTATATTAAATGTATAGCAGTAATTGTATGTATTTTCCTAGCTTGTGATATGAGGAATCTTGCATTTCAATATATTATTCTTATACTCAAGATCATCTGACTTCAAATGAGGAACTCTATTTCAGAGCACCACTTGAATATAAAGACTATCACCCACCTGGGGATTAGAACTAGGCTGATTGTCAGTTATGCAACCTGGTATTAGTGCCCTTGTTATTTTCCACGGAATAAAAAGGCAACATGAAAGAGTCTTTGCTACTAGTATCTAGCTTTTATACAGCTGCCCTTGCGTTTGTCATAGTGCAAGATAAGAGAAATACAGACTGTAAGGTGAAATCCATAGAAGATTCAAAATCACTGTGGTCAGTAGATAGAGGCATGACAGCCATGCTGTTAAGAAGAGACACTGGAGTCCAGTGTACTTGGATTCTATCTATTGATAAATAGCTGTATGACTTGGATAGTTACTTAACCTCTTTGGGCTTCAGTTTCATTGTCCTCATGTAAAAGGAAAGTTGTTAGAGGTTTAAGTAAATATGTTTGTGTGTTTGTGTAAATATGTGTATATATATATACACTTAAGGTGTATATATATATCATATATGATATGTATGTATCTTTAATATATATCATATATGAACCTTAAGATATACATTACTTAAAATTAAATACATATAGGGCTTCCCTGGTGGCGCAGTGGTTGAGAGTCCGCCTGCTGATGCAGGGGACACGGGTTCGTGCCCCGGTCTGGGAAGATCCCACATGCTGCGGAGTGGCTGGGCCCGTG
>RJWK010008265.1:24037-48047 GCA_004363435.1 Platanista minor | reverse complement strand
TATAGGAGATTTATTATAGGAATTGGCTTACATGATTATGGAGGCTGAGAAGTCCCACACTCTACTGTCTGCAAACAGAAGTACCAGGAAAGCCAGAGGTGTAATTCAATCCAAGTCTGAAAGCCTGAGAACCAGAAGTGCCAATGTCCAAGGGCAGGAGAAGATGCCCATCCCAGTTCAAACAGAGAGCAAATTTGCCCTTTCTCCACCTTTTTGTTCTATTCAGGTCCTCAACAGATTGAATGATGCCCACCCACACTGACGAGGACGATCTTTACTCAGTCTATTGATTCAAGTGCTAATGTCTTCCAGGACACCCTCACAGACACACCTAGGAGTAGTATTTTACCAGCTACTATCTGGTCATCCATCAGCCTGGTCTAGTTGACCCATAAAATTAATCATCACAGAGACCTTTGCCTTGGCATCTTGGAAAACATGTAGGATCTTTCCAAGTAGAGAGAAATGGAGGAGGGCATCTGGGACTAGAGAACCAAATGTGGCAAAAGGTAGAGGTCTGGAAGGTAAGTTACATATTGAGTCATGAGGGGCAGAAGAAGCTGAGGAGTTAGGCTCATGTCTGAAAGCCACCTGAAGTCTTTCAATGAGCAGTGATGATAAATGGTGTCTACTCTGAAATGCTTGCTAACTAAAGGGCACATTTTTAAGAGGACACCTCTGGACCCTTAGGCCTGAGCAGGCTGCCCGGGTCACAGTGGGCACTCAGTAGAAGTCTACTGTATGAACAAGTGATACAGAAAAATGCAGCATCAAACTCAAGTCACAATTATTCCATTTCTCAAGGCAATGATCACTTTCACACAACAAAACTGTGTTTGGAGAGCCTGGCAAAGAAACAAGTTGGACTTATGGTTATGTCTTTGTTTTAAAAATGTTATCATCTTGAAGGCAGAATTCCAATATCCCTTATACAATGTCCCTTATCCGTGTTGGAGGAGGTTATCTAAGGCACATAAGAAAGCAGGAATACAAATGGTTCTAGGACAGATAGTAACACAGTTCCTGGGAGAGCACGGTACCATGTCTAAATGAGGCCAAAGCCACTTACTTCAGGCCACTCTAGGGAAGGGAGTGGGTATAGAGAGTGGGTGAGACTGCAAATGCTCAGGGACCTAGGACATTTATGGCTGCTGGATACCTCCTCTTTGTGAAAAATAATTATTAACTCTTAGTTTCTTTTCTTTATGGTCCTTTATGCTCCTCAAGTCTTAGAGGGGCTTCAGAACCAAAGAATAATGGTTGGCGGTGGGGGGCGGGGGGTGTGTGCTGCAGAGGGCTGGAGGGTTTGCTCCTTGGTGGCATCCATGTCCTTGAACTGGAGTTGAGAGAGGCAATCCCACTTGATCCTCACCAGTGGGTTAGCTCTGCTCTCTCCCATTTACTCTGATTACAAACAGACTTGGCCCTTCTCTTTGGGCTGGTCTCTGAGGACCACAGTGAAGAGACTCTTTCCAGATTTCTCTTCCCAGATGTGGGGCCTGGGGTAAGTAGTGCCCCTCAGTAAGCCTAGCATCTTCATCTGTGAAGTGGGGACACAGCAGCCTTGCGGCCTAAATGAGACAATGCATGGGAAGTGTCGAGAACGGTGTCCGACACTTGTCCAGCTCACTCTGTAGGATTGATTCTCTTCTGTCTTCCCTGCTGTCTATTGAGGGATGAAGGGCAGATGTCCTGGCTTTGACACAAGCATGTCTACTCTGGTCATTTTGGCCAACTCAGTGTCTCATGTGCAGGATCATCCATCCAGGGGACTGATTGCTACCCGGCTGAGACAAGATCACGCATCCACTTGCACTGTTGCCTAACAAACAAGAACATGATATCAATGGTATACAGTACTAAGCATTTAGATAGCTCATGTGGCCATGGTTTGGCTGGGGTTCAGCCCATCTAGGCTGAGCTCAGCTGGGTGCCTCTTCTCTAAGAGTCTTGCATTTTCCTCCTTGAACCAGCAAGCTAGCCTGGACATGTTCTCCTCATGGTGATGACAGCAGTGCAAGAAGTGAGCAGAAGCACGCAAGGCCTCTCAAGTTCGAAGCTCAGAATTGGCACAATGTCCCTTCCACCTCATTCCATTGGCCAAAACCAGGCTGTTGGTCAAACACAAGGTCAATAGGTGGGGAAATTCACTCCACCCCTTTCAAGGGAGGAACTACAAACCCATCTGGCAAAGAGCTGAACACAGGGAGGGGCAAACAAATTGGGCCAATAACTCTATCTGTGGCAGATTTTATGGGCTTATAGTCAGATCAGTTGTGTCAACAAGCCTACTAGATTAAGGGAGAGAAAGATCATTTTACAACCAACAAACTGAACACACACATATTTATTCATGAGTTCAACAGATATTTACTGAATACCCACTATGGGCCAGACACTGTTTGAGGCACATGCTACCATGACAAACAAAAAGGACAAATCCCTTGCCGTCCAGAGCTCACATTCTGGAAGAGAAGACAGACAACAGTATTCTCCCAAAGACCCCAGTGGCATTTCACTCTCAGCTCAAATGAGTGCCCCTCCACCCCTTCCTATGCTTATAACTCAACTAAGAGGAGGGGGAGGACACTAAACTTCATGCATAACTTTTCTATTTTGGAGAATGGGTCTCTAGATTTTCAAGGACTGTAGGCCAGTGTCTACATTTTCCAGTAGGAATATTGAGTGCTATGTTACAGTCTTTGCAAATGGTCTGTCTACGTAAAGCCATCACGGTAGAAAACTGGTCTTTCTACATCACTATCTTATACATTATACAGTATCATCAGCTGTAGCTATGTGACACCAGGCAATGGTAAACAGTTGAACTTCAAAGGTAGGATTACTATTACTTTAGTCAAAAAGTTCCCAACTGATAAAACTGTCCATTGAGATTATTACATTGAGTAGGTAATCAAAAAAAAAGACAGGATGGACTTGTTATATTTGATTAACCACATGTTCAACAATATATGGGTATTGGGTGGTTTGAAAAAGTTATCTACGTGTTTTTGATGATATTGTAGTATTTATATCTGAACACTGGCACTGTGATGATGAAACCATAGTTTCACTTCTTTGGTTCTAGCAGGATTTTGAGATGCTTCCTTTCAAGACAAGAGCATGAAACCATGGGTCTGATGATGGTGCCCCAGGTGCCTCTCCACTGGCTTCTGTAAATGCCCTGGAGCTGCTGTCAGCCATCAGGGGGTTTTGCAGCAGCTAGGGAGCAAAGAACAAGTGAGGACCTGAGATGGCTGGGTCACTGGGCATGGTTGAATTCTGCCTGTTCACATGGCAGACAATTCAGGAGGGGTGGAATAATTGTGGAGGTCCTCCTGCATTTCCAGTCAGGAATCTTGGTACCTTGAGATGGTGCTGGCTCCATCCCAGAGTGCTGGAGCTTTGGCACACCTGAAAGTCCTAGGTAAGGTTTGATGGCTTTGGTACTCGGTCAGACTAGAGTTATATCATCCCAAGACCATCCAAAGGCTTTGGACTCAAGGGGATATCCTCCAATTCCAGTCCTTATTCTTCTTTTCTTTTCCAGTCATCCTGAAGCTGTATACCAACCCCACCCCCACACATGCACCATCTCTAACTCTCGATGGTCATGTTGGAGAAATGGAAATCAGGCCTTCTGGGATGGCTAACAAAGGACAGGATCACCCATTACATGCGTATACACACACACACACACACACACACACACATCCTTGTTTAGGGGAGTTTGGTTCCTATTCAAATGGAAGGACACAGTAACATGGAACCACCCATCCCATTCTTGAGTCCTTAGGAAATTCTAAGCAAAACTCAACAGTGGGACTTTTATCTTTTTTTTTTTTTTCTTTTGGTGTGACAGAATTCTTAGTCTGTAGAACTGTCTAGTGAGAAATTTATAGGCAGAATTGACTTTTTGTCTCTACAAAGCCATGAATGAAAGAGTCTAAGTGATAATTGTATGCACAGTTCAAAATATTTTAAATGAACTTGTTCTTACAAAGAAATAAGTTATGAAGTTAACTTTTGTATGTGTGCGAATAATTAAACTATTGTCACGACTTTAAATTATTATCCATTGTTAACTTACATCATTAAATCTTACCTCTTTGCTAAAGAATAATGAAAAAATGCACTTAATTAACAGTCGTTGCAAGCTCCAGGCCATTGATAATGCCAGGCAGAGTCTGAATTTCACAAGTGTGTTTTGTACTTCCCTCCCCGTTGTTGTGCTGACAAGCAAAGCCCTGCAGCGTGAGGAACGATGCTGATTCTCCTGGATCAGGACAAACTCTCCCAAAAAACTGCATTCTTCCTGAATCATCCAATCACATTAGGATTTTGCTTCTGTGCAAAGGGAGAAAGTGGGGACCCAGCTGATCCTTTGTTCTCCTTATGAGATTTATAAAATGTCCTCAGCCGCTGCCATATCGGAGAACAAAGTCCTCCCATGACCATCCTATGTGGACAACATTTAAGCTATTTATCGTATAATTTGGAGGGTTGAAGAGTGGGTGAGCTGGGTCAGAAGAAAGGGGCTCGGGTGGGTCTTTCACCTGATCCCTGAGGAAGAAGACGACTCGTGTTAATTTCCTTGTTGTTTTGATTAAGGAGGAGATGGATTTTTTTTTTTTCTGGATATTGTTAAAGAGGCTTGCCAGGCCTTAAGGAATGTGTGGCATTCTTCAGATGAAATAAGGCCAATCAGTGGAATAATGAGGAAAGTAATATCTCCCTGGAGAGGCTGATGGGGTTTTCATCAAACCAGCCAACCTTTCCCGTCACTTACGCTGCCATGCACTCCCAGCAGGCCCCGTTCTCCTGCCTCCTCTTCTTGCTTCCGTTTTGTCAAAACTCCCTTGTGGTTCTTACTCATAGCCAAATTCTGAGGGACCCAGGGCATTTATAGGCACTGGACACCTCCTCTTTTTGAAAAAATTATTAACTCTTATTTTCGTTTCTTGATGGCTCAGCTACCTCTCAAATCGTGGAGGGGCTTCAGAACCAGAGGAGAATGGTGGGTGGGGGCTGAAGAGGGGTAGAGGGTTGGCTCCTTGGTGACGTCCGTGTCCTTGAACTGGAGCTGAGAGAGGCAGTCCGCCAGATTGCAAGCTTGGAGCCGAGAGAGGGACAGTCCATACCATGATGGTCCAAGGGGACTTCGGTGGTCCAGGCTTGCCCTCGACCCATTTCCTGGCTTCAGCCCCACAGACAAAGTTGCCTGGAAACCAGCTGGCTAAATAGCCCTGCTCCCAGTGGCTTACTGGAACAGCAGGGCCCTGGAAGAGAGGATCAAACAAGGTGTCTTGGGATGTGTGCTGGAAAACATCTGGCTGTGTCTGCCTTGTGGCTGTGGGCACTTCTGCCCATCACTGCCTTCTGTACTGCAAGGAGATGCCACTTCAGCTCCTCCAAGCTCTCCTCCAATGGGCAAGGTCAATGGGAAAGTCGGATGCACACCATGAGGGGTCAGAATGTACACACAGGACGTCACGTAGTGGCTTTGCCGTGCTTGTCCTCTCTCTGCACCGATGGCCTGTTGGCTGTGAACCTGGTGAGGACTTTGACAGACTTCGCCAGCAGATGGGCAGATGCACGGAGGCGCCCAGCCCGCCGGAGGCCCTCAGCATTGCCTTGCTCACTGGACACCTGGAGAATCAAGGCAGAAAGCTGCCCTACCGGTTCCCAACACAGGGGCCTCATCTGTGGATCCAGCGCCAGGAGACAGCCCCTGGGCACTCCTTTCGCAGTGCAGAAGCCCTGGACCTCCTCCATTGGGGCGGGGGGCCTGGATCACAAAAGAAGGGAAACAATCACATTTAGCCTGTGAAAGTTTTCCAAATTAACTGGGTTCCATGCACGGGAGTCCTCCCACCGTGCTCAGCAAATGATTCAAAGCCTCCACATGATTTCATCTGTGCAGACTCTAATCCACTTACTTAATGAAATACATAATTAACATATTATAATTGCAGTAAAGATGGTTTTGACAGAAATCATTTCCCGTATCTAATACCGTGGTAATTTAATCTGTTCCCCACTCCCTAACACGACCCTCTATGATTAAGTTTCATAAGAATTTTTTTGATTGATTGACTCATCTGACGGGCCTGGGCCTTGCTAAAGGAGTGTCTGTCAGTTTCTGGAGCGGCATGTAAAGTGGCGGCAGATGGCTGCGGGGCTCTGTTCGCTGTCTCCCTGTGTGGTCTCCCGTCTCGCGCACTTTTCCTTCCCTTCCCCTTCTTCCAAATGCCCTGATAATCCACCCTCCGCTCGCCTGAACTGCCAAAACCCAGCCTCTTTGTATCTGCTGTGGGGATGCTTATTAAAGGCAAGGAAGGCAGGATGTGCTTGGGCAGCAGTGGGAGCCAGATGCTCGCCTTCCCCACACCTGGCTGCGCCCCCTCCTGTTCCCCCACGCCAACCTGGCCTGGCTGCTGGGGTTCTGCCTGCCCCACTTTCAGCCTGCCTTGAACCCTGCGTGCTGGCTGGTGGAGATGCAGAAGGAGCCCTTCCTCTCCCCTACCTCCCACCCCTGCCAGGGCTCTGCTCTGCTCTTGGGGGCGCCACAGACCTCGGAGTCAGGGTGAGGGCTCACCCCCACCCTTCCCCCCACGCCCCTGGAGAGGCAAAAGTGCACACTTTCCTGGGATAAAGGGTGGGTTCCAAGCACCTGGATTGCCCCTCGGTCAGTGGATGTGCATTCTACGAGAGTCGGGAGTTTAAGGGGTGATGCTGAAGGTCTGGTCACTGGGAAAAGTACCTGAAAAGTGTAGAATGCCAAAAAGCAGGAAGGGAGGGAAGGGGTCTGCAAAGTGAGTGACAAAGCAGCCCCGTGTGAAGGTCTGCACGTGTTGATTTCTCGATGTTTCCTCAGAGTCGTTACTGTGTATTAAGCACCCACAGTATACCAGGGGACCACGAGCTCTGGTTAACAGGTGAGAAAATAAGCCTCTACAACCCAATCAAAAAATGGACGGAAGACCTAAATAGACATTTCTCCAAAGAAGACATACAGATGGCCAAGAGGTGCATGAAAAGATGCTCAACATCACTAATCATCAGAGAAATGCAAATCAAAACTACAGTGAGGTATCACCTCACACCGGTCAGAATGGCCATCATCAAAAAATCTACAAAAAATAAATGCTGGAGAGGGTGTGGAGAAAAGGGAACCCTCTTGCACTGTTGGTGGGAATGTAAATTGATACAGCCACTATGGAGAACAGTATGGAGGTTCCTTAAAAAACTAAAAATAGAACTACCATACAACCCAGCAATTCCACTACTGGGCATATACCCTGAGCAAACCATAATTCAAAAGGACACATGTACCCCAATGTTCACTGCAGCTCTATTTACAATAGACAGGACATGGAAACAACCTAAATGTCCAATGACAGATGAATGGATAAAGAAGATGTGGTACATATATGCAATGGAAAATTACTCCACCATAAAAAGGAATGAAATTGGGTCATTTGTAGAGATGTGGATGGACCTAGAGTCGGTCATACAGAGTGAAGTAAGTCAGAAAGAGAAAAACAAGTATCATATATTAATGCAAATATGTGGAATCTAGAAAAATTGTACAGACGAACCTACTTCCAGGGCAGGAATAGAGATGCAGGTGTAGAGAACAGACACATGGACATGGGGGTGGGGAAGGGGAGAGTGGGACAAACTGGGAGATTAGGATTAACATATATACACTACCATGTGTAAAATAGGTAGGTAGTAGGAACCTGCTATTTAGCACAGGGAGCTCAACTCCGTGCTCTCTGATGACCTAGATGGGTGGGATGAGGGGGGCGTGGGAGGGAGGTCCAAGAGGGAGGGGATATATGTATACATATAGCTGATTCATTTCATTGTACAGCAGAAACTAACACAACATTGTAAAGCAATTATACTCCAACTAAAAAAAAGAATCCTCTGTGGGGTTAAATACTGAGTTTGAAGTTACCCAGCAAGTTGGTGGTAGAACCAGCTGGAGTGATCCTACCTGAGTGATGGGTGATAGGTGATGGGTACTCTGCTGAAGGGGAGAACAGAGCAGAGGCATGGGCAGGAAGGCACAGAGAGTGTCTGCTGGGGAAATGTCTGCTGAGTTTGGAAGTTGGGGACACCTAGGTTTTCAAGTTGCTCTAGCCTCTCCCCATGGTCAGTGGTCAGATGGTGTTTCACAGTCCCTCCCACTGACAGAGGTCTTCCCTGCAGACTCAACTCAAGGGCCATCCCCAGGAAGCACCCCATCATGCCAGCAGGATCACACCTGTTGTCTATTGCAACCCATTACATTTTTTCCAAAATGCAATTCTTTATAGACTCATTATATCTCCTTACTGGACCACAGCTCCCTGGAGCACAGGCTGGGGTCTCCTAGCATCTCGGAGTTGTGGATACAACAGGATACAAATGCCTCTGGCTTCCACTCTCCGGCTGAGCCAAGTGAATGTCCGACCGGAGCCCAGGCCTCCCTCGAGCAAGCCCCCCTACCCCTCCTGCCACCCTGAGGGCCCAGTTCAGAGGCCTGACTGGCCTGGCTCTGAGAGCAAGCATGAGGACATTGCTGCAGGACCTCCTCAGTGGTTCTACAGCCACCTCCAGGCTTTGGAGACCCCAACCCAACCACCTAGCACTGGCTGTTTGCCCCACTCTCATAGGACCCTAGCCACTTTTGTCTTCGTGGTCCTTTTGCTCATAAAATATATTCAAAATTCTATTTTACAACTGCATCGGTGTAATGACAAATAGAATCTTGGACCCTCAAAGCTTATTTTTTTCTCTGATTTTAATCAGAATTAAAATATTTATTATTTAATGCCCTGAAATCTGAGTAAGCAGTTCGCCTGCCTGCTCTGCCCCTGACTGTCTGGGCAGGGTGCCCCGACTCCGGCCAAGCCAAGCAGCCCAGAGGCCACACGAGCATAGCCCTGGTCAGGACACTCAGGGGCCCTGGCATCCACCGGCCACCATTCCCTCTCTAACCCCACGCCCCAGACATGCAGAAGTCGTCTCAGCCAGACCAGCCCCCTAAGAATAGTTTCCCCTGGGAAAGGATGAGCTTGCCACAGGGCTGGGTTCCCTCATGGAACCCATGGAGAGAAAAAAGACGTCCTGACGAAGTTTTAGGGTGAGGACTGGGAGGGGTTGGGGCGGGCAATGGCCACACATGCATGAAAGCTCCCCAGGGCCTGGGGCCAGTTCTCTTAGGATTGGCGCATGGTGCCTCCTCTCTGCTGTACACACCCTGTCTGCCTTCGAGTTCAGGGCACAATGCCCCCCCTGGGGCTTCCATACAGGGAGAGCAGGCAGGGCCCCCAAGGAGCATCTTTATAGTCAAAGTGACCCTCCTGGTAACGCCAATCATCCAGGGCACACACATTCCTGCTGCGTGATCCCTTCCAAGACATGGGCCTCTAACATTGGGCCATGTGCTCCCCTCCAGGCTGGCATATCTGTCACTGTCTAAACAGTGAGCGCTGTGAGAACGGGCACGGAAGCAGTCCATCCTTATTTCCCTGAATCTTAAGACAGAACCGCGAGAATGAAAGGCAAACAGCTTATGCCTGCCTGGTGTTAAAGAATTCCTCTGCAGCCAAAGCATGTAACTCCAAAGGGCTGTGAAATCCTCCTGCGATTGGGGCTGCCGGAGAGAGGCCAGGTCTGGGGGCCTGGGGGCAGCCTGGGGGCCAGAAGGAACAAGGGCGGGGCGTGGCCAGAGGAAGTCCAGCTGCAACCCTGGGGAGCCACGGGGGTGGGCGTGCATCCAGCCTCGAGCCCGGCAGCCGCCCCTAGGCTCTCAGGTCCTGGAGGGCGGGTCGTGGGCCCAGTGTCCCAGTGCGCCTGCGGGCTGGGGGAAAGGATGCTCCACGTGAGTGGCAAGTGTACAGGAACACCACCACGTCAACTGCCAATATGTTATGAGGCCTTGGTAACAATCCTGAGTCTCCTGGGAGCGCTGCTGCAGTTCAAGTGCGCACCAGACAGAGAGAAAACAATTTCTGGTGCCAATAATGCAGCACAGATGAAAAATGTTTTAATATTTGAAGCTGCTTTATGGCAGAAGCGATGACAGTGATGGACTCAATGTCAGCTTTTTTTCCTGAAATGTCATCTTTCGTCTATGAGTTTTCCCTGCTCTGGAGGCATGCAAGCCTGATGCCGTCTCGTTGCAGCCATTGATCATTGATTTTGTTCTAAATGGAAAGCTTGTCAGAAGACTAGAAATTCTGGAATTTATTAGCATTTCTTTTAGAGGCACTTTAGCTCAACAGTTCTCATTACTGTCTTTACAATGTTACTTATTTTTCTTTTTATGTCATATGATTTGTAAACGGTTAGTACTCGGAGAACAATATACGATTAAACCATTGTGCGTGCTGGAGCTGCTGGCTTAGTCAAAAGGATTCTCGGAGGGCTAAATACATATTTGACTAGGAAACGACAACATAGGGCTATTTTCTCAGGGAAATATGTATTGTGAAATTTGTTGATGGGGTTTGTGCTAAATGGTGTTTCAATGGAAGTTTTGATTAAATGGGGTCACTTATAAATTAATAACTCTTAACTCCATGAAGAAAAGGCTGAACATTTTCACGTTCTGACCCTAGGTCCATAAGCATCCTGGGGTGGGTACCACATGCCCGCAGCAGGATGGAGAGGAGCCCTGCTCTGCCCTGTTCCGACTCTGGGTGGCCCAGACAGGGTCTAAAATCTTGTCACCGTATTTATTTACAGGGACGTTACCTCACGAACACCAAAGAGAGGCTCAATGAATGCTTTATTAGGTATTAACATTTAACGTACTCGTATAGCCATGTATAGGCGATCATTCTTCATTTGGTTGAAAAGAACCCATTTGCATTAGACAGTTGGCTAAATGTTTTTCTTTTCTGACACATTTCCATTGTCACAAGACTAGTTCAAACAGGTATGTTAGCTCTTGGCTGGGCTGCCTGACATCCAGGTTTTATTACAGAGCAGGGCGCCCAGGGAATGTGAATAACAGTTTTGTATCCGCCTCGGCCTCCTAAACACATCACTCAGTCTAGCTGATTATGGAATTTACTCTGGAGCTGGGGGCCTCAAGATTCCTCTCTGAGTGGCCTGGCCTGTTTGCACAGCACCAGCGACCCACAGTAGCTCCTGTGGCCAGACAAAGAGAAATCTGAGGAAAAGGAGCTGGGGGTCTGAGGAGGAGGAGCAGAGAGAGACAGACTCAGCCTCCTGAGTCCACATCCCTGGCTGAAGTTTACAGCTGCTGCGTCGAAGGGAACAGACTCTGCTCAGCCCTCCGCTAAAGAGGATGGCCCGGCAGCTGAAATGGGTGAAAAAACTTTCTGGAAAATGAAATCAACACCCATTAAGTGGCGTGGGAAGTGATCTACAGATGGGTCATGTGCAGATGAGCAGGAGAAACTATAGCTTGGCGATCCCGTGCTGTGGGAAGGAAGGAAACGGAAACGGACTGCTCTAGACCTACCAACCACTCTGACTGCAACTCTGCTTCCTAACAGGTAACTACAGGCCCCACGCCCAGGATCACTAACATACTCTCCTAAGCTCTCCCTGCATCCCCTACTCCCCTGCTCCTGGCCCTCAACCCACTGGCCATATTGCAGTCGGAGTTCTCCACTTAAAATATAAGACAGTCCTTAAAAAACTAAAATTAAAGTTACCATATGATTCAGCAATCCCACTCCTGGGCATATATCTGGAGAAAACTCTAATTCAAAAAGATACAAGTACCCCAATATTCATCACTATTCTCAATAACAAAGACAAGGAAGCAACATAAATGTTCATCAACAGATGAATAGGTAAAGAAGATGTAGTATAGATATACAATGGGATATTACTCATCCATAAAAAAGAATAAAATAATGCCATTTGCAGCAATATGGATGGACCTAGAGATTATCATACTAAGTAAGTCAAAGACAAATATATGATATCACTTATATGTGAGATCTAAAATATTATACAAATGAACTTATTTACAAAACAGAAAGCAACTTACAGACATAGAAAACAAACTTATGGTTACCAAAGAAGATAGTGCTGGGGTGGGGGAGGGATAAATTCGGAGTTTGGGGTTAACGTGTATGCACTACCGTATATAAAATAGGTAAACAACAGGACCTACTGTACTGTGTAGCACCGGGAAATATACTCAATGTCTTGTAATAACCTATAATGGAAAAGAATTTGAAAAAGTATATATATATATATATATATATATATATATATATATATATATGTATATGTATGTGTGTATATATATATATATGGACATATATATAAAACTGAATCGCTTTGCTGTACACTTAAAACTAACACATTGTAAATTAACTATACTTCAATAAAAATTTTTTTAAATAAAATAAAAGACAGATCACATGACTTGCCAGCTCTAAACCCAAATGGCTTCCCATTTTACTCAGAGTTAAAGCCAGTAATTTTTATGACCTAACAGCCCACATGACCCAGGATACTGTCCTCATTCCGGCCTCATCTCTTACTACTCTCTCCCACCCACTCCACTACGGCCACACTGGCCTCTTTGCTCGTGCCCCTTCCTTCCCCGGGGCCTTTGCACACATGGCTCTGCCTTGGCCCAGCCTCCCCCAGGTGGTCCTATTGCTCCTGCCCTTACTTCCTTCTGGGCTCTGCTCAGATGTCATCTGCATGGAGAGTCTCTCCCCAATCCCCTACCTAGAATCACAAGTGCTCTATTTCCTCCCACCCTATTGTCAGATTGAGTTCTCCAGAAGGAAGCAGACACAGAGATGGAGTTGGGATTCCAGAGGTTTAAGAGGGATTGGCTCTGTGCAGAGAAGAGAGCAGAAGCAAGGCTGGGCAGAGGAAAGAGTGGACTGTGATGTAGGGATCTCAGGAGCCAGTATTGCCCATCAGAGTTCCCCAGGGGCTGAAATGACCGGCTTTTAATCTATCTCACTTAGTTCCCAGGTGGATGCTGCCCCACCAAGGGCTGAACCTCTGGGAGGCAACTCTCTGCCGCTGAGGCGGGACCTAAAATGTCCCTCAGCTGGGCAGGAAGCCCTGCCCTCCTGAAGGTGGGTCTCCACTCCTCCACACCCTGCTTGATTTTCTTTGTTGTACTTACTACACTTTGAGATAGTCTGTGTATTTACTTGTTTATGTGATTACTGCCTTTCTCCAGGAGGGCAGGACATTATTCATCTCACTCATCCCCTGAGACTGTAAAGAGGCTGGGACAGAATAGTCGCTCAGTCAATATTGTGGAATAAGAGGATGCTTGCTTGAACATCTTCATATACAGCCCCCCAGATATCCTTTCAACAACCCTTAGATGTTGGTATTATTATCCAGATTTTACACATGAGAAAGTGGAGGTTAAGAGAGGCAATCAGACCAGCTCAAAATCTGAAAACTGGAAAAACCAGAGCTGAGATCTAGAGCTGTAGATCTCTTGATCTGAATTTTTAACCCCACGGCCTATGGAGGGGCTCAGAGCCTTGGCAACCTAGGGGCTGGGCTGAGGATGCTAGAACATAGCCATGGAGGCTGAGCACCGTGGAAAGATATGGTCAGTTGACGGATGTAAAGGCGAAGGCAGTTCTGTTCCCTGGGAGGGGCCTGGTGAACAGAGTGGGCTGCTTGTGGAAGGAGCAGCCTAGCTAGACCTGCCCCATTCTGTTGGCTCTGGGGGCCTCTGACTCCTTCTCTGTGCAACTTCTTAAGTAAGGGCTCCTTCCCAGCATCATGATTCATTCCAGCTATGGGTCCCACTGGATTCACATGAAATAAATGAATGAACGCTCCCACGCTAGATTCTTCAGCTCCACCAGGTCTGGCTCAGTCCAATACACTTCAGCGAGATCCACTTAACACATCCATTCTTTCCCTAAATTTCACCCATAGTTTCCTCTGGGGAATTCACTCTCCCTTTTTTGTAAGGGTCTTGATGAGACTGATAAGGAGAGGGAATTTTATCCAAACAATACTGACCTCTCTGAATTTGAGTCCTGAGAAGTAGGCATGACAGTTGGAATCCATCAGTCCTAGACTACAGTCTGAGTCAGATTCTGAGGCAGTCAGCAGCAGCTCTGGTTCCAGATCCTTCCCTAAACTGGGTCTTCACTTCTTTTTTTTTTCTTTATATTCTCTGAGTTCCTCTTCCTTCTTCCAAAATATTCCCCTTTCATGATGCCATCCAGAGTTGCCTTCTGTTACTTGCAACTAAAGACCCCTGAGAAATACACATGCCCAGTTGGGCCTGGAAAAGGGTAAGGTAAGGATGGGAAAAAAAAGTGGTTCCTGACCCAACAGCTATTTCATTCATGTCTTGATTTAATTCTTCCCTACCTCTTTTTCATGACATTTCTGTGGTGGTGTGCCACAGAAACACTTACCATGAAAACGTAAAAATACAAGAACAAAGGAAAGAATTCAGGGTAGAAGTAACTTCTGTGATTTAGTTCAGTTTTGCCCTGAAATCCCTAAGAGCCAGAATAGCAAAGGAAATGTGATCAGTTTTATACCTTCCTCATTTTTGGAAAGGAGGCTGGGGCTTGCTTGTAGGAAAATCAAGTCGCCCATCTAGAAAGTCGGGGGAATCACGCAGGGCCATGTAGACTCAGATGCTGGCCCAATGATACACACCACACACGCTCTTGGAAACAGGTTGCAAACTGTTTGTTTGCGATCCCAATCCAGCCCAAAGGTGTGCTTTCCTTGGCATATACAGTGTTTTAGAAATCGGAATTAATTTACATTAAAAATGGAATAGTTCATACAAAAGCTGGATCTCCACCATCCTTTTAAAAATCAAATCTGGCAACACATTTTCGTGCGGTAACCAAAAGCTGGTATGAAGAGTGGACACCCCTTTATACAAGGCCTCTGCCCTCTGCTCTCACAGACCCCGTCAAATTATTCCAAGTCTGCCTTCCACATCTGTGTCATTTGTATTTACATCACTCGTTACATGCTGCCAAACCCCAACACGGAAAGTCAGACAGGAAGAAGTCAGCTGGGATCTCAAGAGCTGTGAGGTGGGGATTGAATCTGACCATGAAATAGGGTTGGTTTGGGGCAGAGAAGGAACAGGGACTCCAAGCTGAAAAGAGGGAGTGAGCAAAGAGGTAGAAGGTGGCATAAGTGTGGCCTGGGGGGTTACAAAGTCACCTGGCATGTGGTCACTGGCACTTGGCCGTCAGAGAGGCTCAGCCTTGGTTCCGTCAGACTGGGAGTGGTGGTGGCCATATGCCCTCTGGTCAGGGGGAAGCTGATCTCAGGAGTGTCCCGAGATTTACCCCAGGTGAGTGGATTGGTTACCTGGTGAAGGTAACCACGGGGGCCCACAACAGGGTGTGGCAGGGAACCGGGGGAGACAGCTGGAGTTGGAGTCCAGTGGTTTCCAAACACAGCTCCAACAGAGACCAGCTGTGGAATCTAGGCAGGCCTCTTCACCTCTCAGAGCCTCAGTTTCCTCGTTTGGGAGACAGAAATGATGTTACCCCCTTCAGGCAATTTTGGGAGAATTAAATGAGATATTTGTGAAGTGTTTAGGGCAGCACCTGAGACGAATTAGTCCCTCAAATACCAGTGAGAATGAAGAGGCAGGCAGTTGGTTTCAGACATCAGTCCAGGGGACTTCCAGAAACCAGTTATGGCAGCTCAAAAGGCCAGTGTTTCCTGGACAGAAATGGCTGAGGTCACAGGGATGTTTTCCCTAATGGAGGCAAGAAGGCCTCCTTGGCCTGAATGACTCCTGAGTCCCACCCTGGTTCTCCTGGACCATCTCTCAGCAGTCAGGCTGTGTGAACTCCATCATCCTCACGGACCAACCGCCCTGAATAGCCCAGCCCCTCAGAAGAAGCCCCCGTGCTCACAGGTGTGTCCTGCCACAGGTCACCATGAGGCAACAGGCCTGGATTCCCCAGGGCAGGCTCTGGGACTGGAGTGTGCAGGGCCTCTGCGTGTGAGGTGCAGCAAAGAGCATCCATCATTCACCTCCCCCCCCTCCCACCTACAACAGCTACCAAGCACTTCTTCTTTGTGCCAGGGTAGAGGAGACAGCAGGAATTGGTGAAGAAGATCCTTAAGAAGCCCTTAGGATCCTTGTCCCCCTCAGTTATAGTACCTATAGGACCTTCCCAAAGCCCTCACATACAAAATGAACCTAATCCAAGACCAGTGTGTTCATCTGATACAGCTTTTGACATTCACTTATTTCAAATTTCACATAAGTGAGACTTTATTAATATTTTTATCACACTTTTTTATTTGCATAATTCACATTTGCATTAAAATGCAACCATGGTATATTTTAATGACATCTCCCGGTATTAGTCTTTTAGTATCTGGAAGGCCAAGTCTTCGCATTACAGAACCAAGAAAACATAGGGGCTACAAGGACTAGTAATATGGATAGAATCAGCCTATGAGTTATCTAGATATGAAGATTATCTAGTTATCTAGATATGAAAAATAGCCCCATGACCTTGGGTAAGCCTTCCAGCTTCAGTCACTGTCTCCCTGCCTCAGTTTCCTTATTTTAAAGTGAGTGAGACCACATGACCTCTAAGATTTCTTCTTGTGCTGACATCTAGGAGTCTGTGGGAAGGTGGGGAATCCTGGTCCCCAGCCAGGGACTGGGAAGGCAAGGAGGGAGCAGGGCCTGTAGCAGCTGAGGGTGAAGATGGGCATGTATACCCAGAGGTCTGAAGGGAGGGACTATTGCCAAAGGAACGGTTGCTGAGCAGGATGAAAGCAGGATGTTGGGTAGTTGGCCTTGGATATGTGAGGAAGGGAAGTAGGGAGAAAATTGTTTGTGTATGTGCAATTATGCATAAAGGCAGATGTGGAAAGATGGGGGTGTGTGGAAGGGGTCACTGGAGGGACAGAGGGGCTGATATTTTGCACTTTAATGAATGCATCCCAGACCCCCAGGTGTCTGTGTTTGGAGGTGTTCCTGAACTATCAGTAAGCAATGAGACCCCCAGATTGTGAAGGGTGCATCTGTTTGAAGGGGCCTTGGGAAACCGGGAGGGCTGGCTAGGGTCTCCTGGAGCTGACAGAGAGTGTACCTTCCAGGACAGCTCTGTTTTCCTGAATGAAGAGCTAGTGAGAGGGGGAGCGGGAAACACAAACTTCCAGCCAAGTCTGTGGGAAAGTTGAAATAGCTCAGCCCTAGTGACATAGAAATTCATAAGGGTCCTTAATCATATCCTGTCAAGATGAGTTAAAGATTTGGTGACTCAGCAAAAATAAATGTTTCTCAGAGATGTCCATAAGATGTGTTGGTGAGGGAGGGGATGGCCAAAGAAATGCTTTTGGTAGAACCCCAATGAGCAGCCATTGTCCAACACGATCTCCCCAAATGCTTCCTGAAGCCCAGCCCATGTGCATGGGGATATTGGGCTTCCCTGTAATTACCAACCATCCCTTATCTATTAACCAATCCCATGTGCTAACTGGATTGCTTGTGAGGGCCTCTTGTTTTAATTAGCATGTCTCAGATGAAGGGTAAACAAACATTCTAACAAACTATTATGACATAAAGTTGATTTTTCATTTACTCAACTGCTATGCCATGGATATGGTGAATTTAGAATTAAATGCCTCTCTCAGAGACTTTAATGATCTCAGTCAAGAACGTTTTGATTAAATTAAAGCTATTGAAATATGTTTTTGGAAAAGAGAGGGTGAACAAAACATTCAGGAGAGAGTCAGGTCCCAGGCCCCACACTCCTCATTCTGAGGTAGGTTCTGGGAAAGGCGACGGTGGGATCATCCCTGTGGGACTGAAGCAGGATGGCTTATGGCAAAGATGATTAAAACTGCTGTTAAGAAGCCTTAGACTGTTGGGGTCTTAGCTGGCGTCATAGAAGCAGAGTGTCTAAGACTCTTAGGCTAGTCATTTAAGGAGGGGATGCTCTCAGTAGGGAGTGAGGTTGTTCATGAAACAGGGGACATCAGGGAGAGAACCGGCAAAGCTGTGGCCCCGGCTGGAGTCTAGTCCCAGCTGGATTCCACAGAGCTCTGGAGCTTGAATGACACCAAAGAGTTGTCCTGCCTTAAGGCAAGAGCTTTGTCACCCTTCATCAGTTAGTCATTGGATAGAGAGCCTTCTCTCCAAGGAGGGCATAGCCTCCCAGGTATTTCCGAGAAAGGAGGAGGTGATTCTCTAGAGAAGGGCACAGCTCTGAGAGTTGAGTGGCCCACCCTCAGAGCAGCTGGGGATGGGTTTACCCACAGGCTCCACACAGGGCACCAGGCAGGGCACCAAAGCCTCTACAGCAGCTGGCCACATCTGGAGACAGTGTGCTTTAGTGAACAACCTTTGTACTAAAATACCACTTTCTCATTCCTAAAGACATCTCGCTTTCTTAGTCTCATTCCATCTCCTTCCAAGGCCCAGGAATGAGAATAAGAACCACCTATAATGTAGACCCTTCATTGCAAGTGAGGGCTCTGAGGTCCAGAGAAGTTAAGCAACCTTCCAAGGCCACCCAGCAGAGCAGGGCAGGGATGGGCCTTGTACCAGCAACCTTGTCTGTTCCCATCAGGTCATTCTGCTTCACATCGGGCAACCCCTCAGCAGAAGTGACTGAGCCCCGAGGGCTGTTCAGGCTGGAGGGTGAGCCTCTCCAAGACTTGGGTGAGTTGTGGTCAATGGGAGTCTGGATGGATTAGTTTATGGAGGTCTTTCTGATGAATTGAAGAGGTCCTGACGGTCACTCAAGGGGGCCACAGGTTTGGAGTATGACAGTTTCCCCATTTTTCCCCAAAGGCCCTCTCCTTTGAGCAGAAACAAGCTGAGCAAAACAACATCCATACATTTCGTGCTAAAGTTCTAGGAGCAACCCACCCCATCCAACCTCAAAACATTCCTATGAGTTGCTCCCTCTTTCTGGGACCTTTTCCTTCCCTCTCAGCTGTCCTCCACCCAGCTCTTCACCCAGTTAACTCTTTTTGGATGTGCTCAAACCTTGCCCTCTCAGAAGAAACTGCCCCGACCCTCCTCATCACTGCCCAGGGTCTATGTCAGCGTCTGCTGCTAAATGCTCATGTAGTTCCAGACCCTGTTTCCTCCCCAGAAACTGGCACAATCTGCATTCTACCAGGAAGATTGATTGTTTTACCCACTGGACTTATTTTTTTATTATTATTATTTTTTCTTTTGCTATACGCGGGCCTCTCACTGTTGTGGCCTCTCCCGTTGCGGAGCACAGGCTCTGGAAGCACAGGCTCAGTAGCCATGGCTCACGGGCCTAGCCGCTCCACGGCATGTGGGATCTTCCTGGACCGGGGCACGAACCCGTGTCCCCTGCATCGGCAGGCGGACTCTCAACCACTGCACCACCAGGGAAGCTCTGGACTTATTTTTAAACAGCTTTATTGAGGTATAATTGACCTGCAATAACTGTACAAGTTTAAGCTGTACAATTTGATAAGTTTTGACACATGGATACACCTGTGAAACCATCACCACAATCAAGAAAGCCACTATATCATTCCCTCCAAAGGTTGCTTCATGCCCCTTAATAATCCCTCTCTGCTCCTCCAGCCCCAGGCCACCATGCATCTACTTTCTGTCACTATAGATTAGTTTGCACTTTCTAGAGTTTTATATAAATAGAATCATACAGAAAGTCCTTTTTTATTTATATGGCTTCTTGCATTCAGTATAATTATTTTAGATTCACTCATGCTGTTGCATATTTCAATAGTTCATTCTTATTTATTTCTAAGCAGTATCTCATCATAGGGATTTGCCATAATTTGCTTAACCATTTATCTATTAGTGGACATTGTGTAGTTTTCAATTTGAGGCTGACATCGATACATTTGCTCTGAACATTTGTGTACATATATTTGTATTCATATATATTTCCTTTTTCTTGCTTGATATCTGTGAGTGGAATGGCCGGATCATATGGTGAACGTATGTTTGACTTTTTAAGAAACTGCCAAACTGTTTTACAAAGTGGTCCAACTACTAGCAGTGTGTGAGAATTCCAGTTCCTCCCCAGTTTTGGTGTGATCAGTCTTTTATTTCAGCTATTCTCAAAGGTGTGGAACGGTATCTCACTGTGGTTTTAATTTGAATTTCCCTAATTACTAAAGATGTTGCACATCTTTTCAGGTACTTATTTCCCATCTATAGATCTTCTCTGATAAAATGTCTGTTCCAATATTTTGCCCATGTTTAATGGGCTGTTTGTTATTGCTGAGTTTTGAGAGTTCTTTGTATATTCTTGATACAAGTCTCTTATCAGATATAGTCTTTGCAAGGATTATCTACCAGTCTGTGGCTTTGTCTTTTCATTCTCCTGACAATGTGTTTCAAAGAGAAGAAATTAGTTTCAGTGAAGTACAAGTTATCAATTTCTTCTTCTATGGATTGTGCTCTGGTGTCATATCTGAGATATTTTTGCTTAATCCAAGGTCACAAAGATTTTCTCCTAAAAATTGTATAGCTTTACAGTTTAAAATGTAAATACTCCATTTTGCGTGAATTTGGCATGTGGTGTGAGGTGTATATTCAAATTCATTTTCTTGCCTATGAATATCCACCTGTTTCAGCTACATTTTTTGAAAAGGTTATTCTTTCTCCAGTGCATTGCTTTTGCTCCTCTGTAAAAATTAGTTGTCTATATATGTATAGGCCTACTTCTGGATTCTCAATTTTATTTGGTCCATCTCTTTGTCTATCTTTATGCCAATACCATGTTGTTTCAATTATTAGAGCTTTATAATAATTCTTGAAATCAGATAGTATTCACTTTCTAGGTTTGTTCTTCATTTCCAGAGCGGTTTTGGCTATTCCAGGTCCTTTGTATTTCTATATGAATTTTATGAATCAGCTCGTCAATGTCTGAAAATAGCCTGTTAAGACTTTGATTGACTGAAATATCATTAAATCAATTTGAGAAGAATTGACATCTTAATAATGTTGAGTCTTCCAACCTATGAGCATGGTCTATATCTCTCCATTTATTTAGGTCTTCTTTAATTTCTCTCATAATACTTTGTTGTCAGTGCACATGTCTTTCATATCGTTTGTCAGATTTATGACAAAGCATTTCATATTTTTGATGGTATCATAAATGATATTTTTAAAGATTTCAATTTACAATTGTTAATTACTAGTATATAGAAATACAATTCTCTGTTTTGTATTGCCTTTGTATTCTGCAAAATTGCTAAACTAATTAGTTTTCTTAGTTTTTTTTGTAGATGCCATCAGATTTTCTATATAGGCAATTGTCGTCTGTTAATGAAGACCGTTACTTCTTCCTCTCACTCTGGATGCCCACCAGACTTTAGGCTCCGTGAGTGCTGGTATGTTGTCCTGGAGCCTAGCAGGGACGTGATGCATGACGCGTGTAGGGCTCAGGATTTACTGATGGCAGAGGCAAGAAGCATGAAGACTCTCTTCCCATACCTCCCAGGCAAGGTTTAATAACTTGAAAGTATCTATCTACCTGTCACCTAAATAAGCAATTGTGAAGTGAAATTTTCCCAAAATAACCATCATCATTTGGCATAATTAGAACAAAACATCATTTAGATATCTGTCACTTGAACCAATTTAATTATCTATCTATGTATCTATCTTTGTATCTATCTATGTATCTATCTATCTATGTATCTATCTATCTGTGTATCTATCTATCTGCCTTTGAATTCAGGGCATGTGTGTAAACACATTGCCTTAGCCCAGAGATGTGTTTTCATCAGTGTGTGGCCTTAAAATATACTCTGGATTGAGTTCTGGGCTTCACTCCTACTTCTTTTGTGGCCCAGGAAGCACTGTCATTCTGTAGACCCAGGGAACATTCTTGTTGTACAAGGCCAGCTATTCGAGGCATGTTTGGTGACCACTTACTGTGTACCAATCTGTTGTGTTCATTGTGGTTTCTTTGGACAGGACATCAATTTCCTGCTCTTATGGGGCCCAATTTCTCATAGAGAAGACAGAAAAACAATAAACAAATCTATATCTATAATATCCTTATGTGTGTGTATCCATATTTATATCTTTATCCATATTTACCCCCAGCTAATGAAAGAGTCCAGAAAGAGCATAGCATATGGGCAATCACCAAGTTGCTCCGACCAAAAGCTTTAGAATCATCTTTGATTCCTTTTCTCCCTCAAGTCCATGCCCAGGATCATTTGCTAAGATGGGAGACTGAGTTCAGGCTTTGAGAGAAGGAAAGAAGAGTGAGTTTTAAATACGGTTAATCTGACATGCTGAAGAGATATCCAATAGGCATCTGGTCATGAGGGTCTGGAGTTTAGAGGAGAGACTGGAGCTGGGTCAGAAATTTGGGAGCCATCAGCATATGCAAACCACGGGGTGACATGAGGTGGCTTAGAGTGTGTGTATAGAAGATAGGAGGGCACCCTGCAGCATGATGGCTGAGATTAAGAGGTTGGGAAGGAAAAGAAGGATTGACCAGTTGTCTAGGAGGAAGCACAGGTGAGGTCTATCCTCTAAGACACATGAAAAAAGAGCTTTAGGAAGGAGATGACTTCAACTCTTCCAAATGCCAAGAGCTTGTGATGAGATTGGACCACATGGAGATCACTGGGAACCTTGAAGAAAGCAGTTTTGATGGCAAGGTTGGTGTAGAAAGCCTGTCTGGCACCTAAGGGTTAACCAAGTCTCAGAGGGTGTGAGGGCTGCCCATCACACACAGGACACCTCATACTTCCTCACGCTCCAAACTATGGAATATAATCATCTAACTCATGAGGATTCAAGATGATTTACTCAACTTGTGTATTGTTCTGTTTCAATGGGGTTATTTCACCTTCCTGCAGCTTTTACAAGAAACAATAAGAGAAATGAAGATCTTTAACTTGTTTTCTTACACAAGTAATGAGGGATGAAAATAAAAGATACTCTTTTGGAGGATTTTCCCTTAAGTGTTAACCTATTTATCCCCATAACTCTTAAGAGGTAAACATGTACCACACCATCTTACAGACATGGAAGCTAAGCCACAGAAATGTTATGTGACTTACAGGCTGGGGCTGAGATTGAAGCTTCGACCTCTGAAGTCAGCCTCTGAGTCAAATAGCAGCCCTTCCAGGGACAGCAAGGGTGAATGTGTCACTCAGTGCTGGAGCTCTCATTCCTTGGTGCCTACACAATTCTGCACTAAGCAGACCTAGAGAGAGCTCGTTAAATACATAATGGCACCAACTAAAAACTGGCACTTGCCATCGGCCTATACAAGGATTAGGTCAGTAGCCACTGCAGCCACTGACCTTCAACACACCCTGGAAGGAGTTCAGGGTGGAGATCAGGGATGAGGCACTCTGGGCTCTGGGAAAAACTGGCAGAACAGGTCTTCAGATAGTTAGATATTTTCAGGAGAAGATTTTATGGGCCCAATTCTTACATCTTCTCATATCTATAAAAGCACTAAATTCATAAATAATGACATCTGCTCCTTGTGACTACCTGCAAGCCTCTGCCAAAATGTGTGCTTGATTGCATGTACCCCCATTCACTAAAATCATATATAATACTGACTTTTCCCCCTACCTCTCTGGAGCAGTTTCTCAGAGCTATCTGAAATGCTATCTCCCAGGCTACAGCACTCACTTTTTTTTTTTTTTTTAACATCTATATTGGAGTATAATTGCTTTACAATGGTGTGTTAGTTTCTTCTGTATAACAACGTGAATCAGTTATACATATACATATATCCCTATATCTCCTCCCTCTTCCATCTAGCTCCCACACCCCTATCCCGCCCCTCTAGGTGGACACAAAGCATCGAGCTAATCTCCCTGTGCCATGCGGCTACATCCCACTAGCTATCTATTTTACATTTGGTGGTGTATATATGTCCGTGCCACTCTCTCACTTCATCCCAGCTTACCCTTCCCCCTCACCGTGTTCTCAAGTCCATTCTCTACATCTACATCTTTATTCCTGTCCTGCCCCTAGGTTCTTAAGAACCTTTTTCTTTTTTTTTTTTTTTTTTTTTTT
>RJWK010008265.1:0-23937 GCA_004363435.1 Platanista minor | reverse complement strand
TGCTTCCATGTCCTGGCTATTGTAAATAGGGCAGTAATGAACACTGTGGTACATGACTCTTTTTGAATTATGATTTTCTCAGGGTATATGCTCAGTAGTGGGATTGCTTGGTCACATAGTAGTTCTATTTTTAGTTTTTTAAGGAACCTCCGTATTCTTCTCCATAGTGACTGTGTCAATTCACTTTCCCACCAACAGTGCAGAGGATACCCTTTTCTCCACACCCTCTCCAGCATTTATTGCTTGTAGATTTTTTGATGATGGCCATTCTGACTGATGTGAGGTGATACCTCATTGTAGTTTTGATTTGCATTTCTCTAATGATTAGTGATGTTGAGCATCCTTTCATGTGTTTGTTGCCAATCTGTATATCTTCTATGGAGAAATGTCTATTTAGGTCTTCTGCCCATTTTTGGATTAGGTTTTTGGTTTTTTTTACATTGAGCAGCATGAGCTGCTTCTATATATTGGAGGTTAATCCTTTGTCAGTTGCTTCATTTGAAAATATTTTCTCCCATTCTGAGGGTTGTCTTTTCATCTTGTTTATGTTTCCTTTGCTGTACAAAAGTTTTTAAGTTTCATTAGGTCCCATTTGTTTCTTTTTGTTTTTATTTCCATTACTCTAGGTGGTGGGTCAAAAAGGATCTTGCTGTGATTTATGTCATAGAGTGTTCTGCCTATGTTTTCCTCTAAGAGTTTTATAGTGTCTTTCTTAAATTTAGGTCTTTAATCCATTTTGAGTTTATTTTTGTGTATGATGTTAGAGAGCATTTTAATTTCATTCTTTTACATGTAGCTGTCCAGGTTTCCCAGCACCACTTATTGAAGAGGCTGTCTTTTCTCCATTGTATATTCTTGCCTCCTTTATCAAAGATAAGGTGACTATATGTGTACGGGTTTATCTCCAGGCTTTCTATCCTGTTCCATTGATCTATATTTCTGTTTCTGTGCCAGTACCATACTGTCTTGATTACTGTAGCTTCATAGTATAGTCTGAAGTCAGGGAGCCTGATTCCTCCAGTTCCATTTATCCTTCTCAAGATTGCTTTGGCTATTCGGGGTCTTTTGTGTTTCCATACAAATTGTGAAATTTTCTGTTCTAGTTCTGTGAAAAATGCCATTGGTAGTTTGATAGTGATTGCAATGAATCTGTAGCTTGCTTTGGGTAGGAGAGTCATTTTCACAATGTTGATTCTTCCAATCCAAGAACATGGTATATCTCTCCATCTATTTGTATCGTCTTTAATTTCATTCATCAGTGTCTTGTGGTTTTCTGCATACAGGTCTTTTCTTTCCTTAGGTAGATTTATTCCTAGGTATTTTATTCTTTTTGTTGCAGTGGTAAATGGGAGTGTTTCCTTAATTTCTCTTTCAGATTTTTCATCATTAGTGTATAGGAATGCCAGAGATTTCTGTGCATTAATTTTGTACATTGCTACTTTATCAAATTCATTAATTAGCTCTAGTAGTTTTCTGTTAGCATCTTTAGGATTCTCTATGTGTAGTATTATGTCATGTGCAAACAGTGACAGTGGTACTTCTTATTTTCTGACTTGGATTATTTTTATTTCTTTTTCTTCTCTGATTTCTGTGGCTAAAACTTCCAAAACTATGTTGACTAATAGTGGTGAGAGTGGACAACCTTGTTTTGTTCCTAATCTTAGTGGAAATGGTTTCAGTTTTTCACCACTGAGAACAATGTTGGCTGTGGGTTTGTCATATATGACCTTTATTATGTTGAGGTAAGTTCCCTCTATGCCTACTTCCTGGAGGGGTTTTTTTTTTTAATCATAAATGGGTGTTGAATTTTGTCAAAAGCTTTTTCTGCATCTAATGAGATGATCATATGGTTTTTCTCCTTCAGTTTGTTAATGTGGTTTATCTTATTGATTGATTTGCATATATTGAAGAACACTTGCATTCCTGGGAAAACCCCACTTGATCATGGTGTATGATCCTTTTAATGTGCTGTTGGATTCTGTTTGCTAGTATTTTGTCAAGGATTTTTGCATTTTTATTCATGAGTGATATTGACCTGTAGCTTTCTTTTTTTGTGGCATCTTTGTCTGGTTTTGTTATCAGGGTGATGATGGTCTCGCAGAATGGGTTTGGGAGTGTTCCTTTCTCTGCTCTATTTTGGAAGAGTTTGAGAAGGAGAGGTGTTAACTCTTCTCTAACTGTTTGATAGAATTCACCTGTGAAGTCATCTGGTTCTGGGGTTTTGTTTGTGGGAAGATTTTTAATCATAGTTCCTATTTCATTGCTTGTGATTCATCTGTTTATAATTTCTATTTCTTCCTGGTTCAGTCTCAGAAGATTGTGCTTTTCTAAGTATTTGCCCATTTCTTCAGGGTTGTCCATTTTATTGGCATATATTTACTTGTAGTAATCTCTCATGATCCTTTGTATTTCTGCAGTGTCAGTTGTTACTTCTCCTTTTTCATTTCTAATGCTATTGATTTGAGTCTTCTCTCTTTTTTTTCTTGATGAGTCTGGTTAATGGTTTATCTATTTTATTTATCTTCTCAAAGAACCAGCTTTTAGTTTTATTGATCTTTGATATTGTTTCCTTCATTTCTTTTTCATTTATTTCTGATCTGATCTTTATGATTTCTTTCCTTCTGCTAACTTTAGGGATTTTTGGTTCTTCTTTCTCTAATTGCTTTAGGTGTAAGTTTAGGTTGTTTATTTGACATGTTTCTTTTTTCTTGAGGTAGGATGGTATTGCTATAAACTTCCCTCTTAGAACTGCTTCTGCTGCATGCCACAGGTTTTTGGTCATCGTGTTTTCATTGTCATTTGTTTCTAGGTATTTTTTGATTTCCTGTTTGATTTCTTCAGTGATCTCTTGGTTATAAAGTGGTGTATTGTTTAGCCTTCATGTGTGTTTTTTTATTACAGATTTTTTCCTATAATTGATATCTAGTCTCATAACGTTGTGGTAAGAAAAGATACTTCATACGATTTCAATTTTCTTAAATTTACCAAGGCTTGATTTGTGACCCAAGATATGATCTATCCTGGAGAATGTTCCATAAGCACTTGAGAAGAAAGTGTATTCTCTTGTTTTTGGATGGAATGTCTTATTAATTAACTCCATCTTGTTTAATGTGTCATTTAAAGCTTGTGTTTCCTTATTTATTTTCATTTGGATGATCTGTCCATTGGTGAAAGTGGGGTGTTAAAGTTCCCTACTATTATTGTGTTACTGTCAATTTCCCCTTTTATAGCTGTTAGCATTTGCCTTATGTATTGAGGTGCTCCTATGTTGGGTGCATAAATATTTACCATTGTTATATTGTCTCCTTGGATCGATCCCTTGATCATTATGTAGTGTCCTTCTTTGTCTCTTGTAATAGTCTTTATTTTAAAGTCTATTTTGACTGATATGAGAATTGCTACTCCAGCTTTCTTTTGATTTCTATTTACATGGAATATCTTTTGCCATCCCCTCACTTTCAGTCTGTATGTGTCCCTAGGTCTGAAGTGAGTCTCTTGGAGACAGCATATATACAGATCTTGTTTTTGTATCCATTCAGCCAGTCTATGTCTTTTGGTTGGAGCATTTAATCCATTTACATTTAAGGTAAATATCGATATGTATGTTCCTATTACCATTTTCTTTATTGTTTTGGGTTTGTTATTGTAGGTGTTTTCCTTCTCTTCTGCTTCCTACCTAGAGAAGTTCCTTTAGCATCTGTTGTAAAGCTGGCTTGGTGGTGCTGAATTCTCTTAGCTTTTGCTTCTCTGTAAAGGTTTTAATTTCCCCATCAAATCTGAATGAGATCCTTGCTGGGAAGAGTAATCTTGGTTGTAGGTTTTTCCCTTTCATCACTTTAAATATGTCCTGCCACGCCCTTCTGGCTTGCAGAGTTTCTGCTGAGAAATCAGCTGTTAACCTTATGGGGATTCCCTTGTATCTTATTTTTTGCTTTTCCCTTGCTGCTTTTAATATTTTTTCTTTGAATTTAATTTTTGATAGTTTGATTAATATGTGTCTTGGCGTGTTTCTCCTTGGATTTGTCCTGTATGGGTCTCTCTTCACTTCCTGGACTTGATTGACTATTTCCTTTCCCATATTAGGGAAGTTTTCAACTATAATCCCTTCAAATATTTTCTCAGTCCATTTCTGTTTCTCTTCTTCTTCTGGGACCCCTATAATGCGAATGTTGCTGTGTTTAATGTTGTCCCAGAGGTCTTTGAGACTGTCCTCAGTTCTTTTGATTCTTTTTTCTTTATTCTGATCTGAGGTAGTTTTTTCCACTATTTTATCTTCCAGGTCACTTATCCGTGCTTCTGCCTCGGTTATTGTGCTATTGATTCCTTCTAGAGAATTTTTACTTTCATTTATTGTGTTGTTTATCATTGTTTGTTTGCTCTTTAGTTCTTCTAGGCCCTTGTTAAATGTTTCTTCTATTTTTTGCCATTCTATTTCCAAGATTTTGGATCAGCTTTACTATCATTACTCTGAATTCTTTCTCAGGTAGACTGCCTATTTCTTCTTCATTTATTTGGTCTGGTGGGTTTTTACTTTGCTCCTTCATCTGCTGTGTGTTTATCTGTCTTCTCATTTTGCTTAACTTACTGCATTTGGGGTCTCCTTTTCACAGGCTCAAAGTTTGTAGTTCCTGTTGTTTATGGTGTCTGTCCTCAGTGGGTAAGGTCGGTTCAGTGGGTTGTGTAGGCTTCCTGTTGGAGGGGCCTGGTGTCTGTTTTCTGGTTGATGAGGCTGGATCTTGTCTTTCTGGTGAGCAGGACCATGTCTGGCGATGTGTTTTGGGTTGTCTGTGAACTTATGACTTTAGCAGCCTCTTTGTTAATGGATGGGGTTTTGCTTCTGTCTTGCTAGTTATTTGGCATAGGGTGTCCAGCACTGTAGCTTGCTGGTCGTTGAGTGGAGCAGGGTCTTAGCATTGAGATGGAGATCTCTGGGAGATATTTTACCGTTTGATATTATGTGGGGCCGGGATGTCCCTGGTGGTCCAAAGTCCTGAACTCAGCTGTCCCATCTGAGAGGCTCAGGCCTGACACTGGTCAGAGCACTAAGACCCTGTCAGCCACACGGCTCAGAAGAAAAGGGAGAGAAAAACAAGAAAAAATAAAAATAAAATAAAATACATTTATAAAAAAAAATATGTTATTAAAAATAAAAAGAAATTAAAAAAGAAAGAATGAAGAGAGCAACCAATCCAATAAACAAATCCACCAATGATAACAAGTGCTAAAAACTATACTGAAAACAAAAAACAACAAAAACAGAAAAAATGGACAGAACCCTAGGATAAATGGTAAAAGCAAAGCTATATAGACAAAATCAGAGAAAGAAGCATACACATACACACTCACAAAAATAGAAAAAGTACAAATATATATATATAAGGAAGAGAGCAACCAAATCAATAAACAAATCTACTACCAATGATAATAAGCTCTATATACCAAACTAAGATAAACATAAAACCAGAGACAAATTAGATGCAGAAAGCAAACCCCAAGTCTACAATTGCTCCCAAAGTCCACCGCCTCAATTTTGGGATGATTCGTTGTCTGTTCATGTATTCCACAGATGCAGGGTACATCAAGTTGAGTTTGGAGATGTAATCCACTGCTCCTTAGGCTGCTGGGAGAAATTTCCCTTTCTCTTTTTTGTTCGTACAGCTCCTGAGGTTCAGCTTTGGATTTGGGCCCCCTTCTGTGTGTAGGTCTTCCTCTGGCATCTGTTCTTTGCCCAGACAGGAGGGGGTTAAAGAAGTGGCTGATTCATGGGCTCTGGCTCACTCAGGCTGGGTGAGGGAGGGGTATGGAATGTGGGCAAGCCTGCGACCACCGAGGCCAGTGTGACATTTCAGCATCCTGAGGCACACCATGTGTTCTCCCGGGGAAGTTGTCCCTGGACCATGGGACCTTGGCAGTGTTGGCTGCAGAGGCTCCTGGGAGGGGAGGTGTGAATAGTGACCTGTGCTGGCACACAGGCTTCTTGGTGGCTGCAGCAGCCGCCTTAGTGTTTCATGCCCGTCTCTGGTGTCTGCGCTGATAGCTGCGGCTAGCACCCGTCTCTGGAGCTCATTTAGGTGGTGCTCTGAATCGCCTTTCCTTGTGCACCCAGAAACAATGATCTCTTGCCTCTTAGGCAGTTCCAGACTTTTTCCCGGACTCCCTCCAGGCTGGCTGTGGTGCACTAGCCCCCTTTAGGCTGTGGATCTGATCTCCAAAGCCCAAGCCTCAGCTTCCAGCCCCCACCTGCCCCAGCATGTAAGCAGACAAGCCTTGTGGGCTGATGAGTGCCGGTTGGCGCCTATCCTCTGTGTGGGAATCCCTCTGCTTTGCCCTCTGCACCCCTGTTGCTGTGCTCTCCTCCATGGCTCTGAAGCTTCCCCCTGCCACCCCTGTCTCCGTCAGTGAAGGGGCTTCCTAGTGTGTGGAAACTTTTCTTCCTTCACAGCTCCCTCTCAGAGGTGCAGGTCCCATCCCTATTCTTTTGTCTCTCTTTTTTTCGTTAGCCCTACCCAGGTACATGGGGAGTTTCTTGCCTTTTGGGAGGTCTGAGGTCTACTGCCAGCATTCAGTAGGTGTTCTGTAGGAGTTGTTCCACATATAGATGTATTTGTGGGGAGGAAGGTGATCTCCACGTCTTACTCCTCCGCTATCTTGAAGGTCCTCCCAAACGTTCCTTTTTTCTTATCAGAATAAGTTCTAATTTTTAGCCAAAATTCTCTTCTCTACTTTTTACACCTGAAACATTCCTCTGCAGTGTTGAATATATATCTGACATGCATCATAAGGAAGGCTGTAAGAATGGCTAAAATCCAGAACACTGATAACACCAAATGCTAGTGAAGATGTGGAGCTACAGGAACTCTTGGTCATTGCAAGGCTTCCTCACCCAGGACCTACTACAGGACTTGGCAGCTGTCATCGTGCGTGACCTGGAAAAGGTCCTTCACTGGAACACTGATGCCTTTCCTCCAACTGGGAAGCCTGTAAGGCCCAGCCTGGATCTACAGGTGACCTCATCCAACGGGAAAGATGAGAACTGTGTAGCAGGCAGGGGTGCCTGTGTTTTGCTCGACATCCAGAGAAAGGGCAGCAGCGATCGCCTGGTCCTGAGGACGCTGGAAGGTGCTGGGCTGTGCAGGTTCTCTCCTCGCCTGGTCTTACACTGCACTGGGCTGAGCCGGTGGCACTGGAGGACCTCGCTGCCCGGCCTCTATGGTACTCATTTTAAACCATATACAACTCAACTCACAATTCTCACGTTGTGCGTTTCTTTTCAGTCGACAATGGCAACTTCACATTTTCTGTGATTATTTTTGTTTTAGATTTATTTAACATTTTATTTTTGTTTTCTTTCTTTTTAAAATTTTTATCAAGATATAATTAACATAGAATCATTTTTGTTTTCACTCAGCTAAGACTTATTGCAGGACCATGCATGTTTGGCTCACTGCTAGGTACTAGAAACATTAAATGGATGAAAAATGCCTCTATATCCTGAGTTGCTCACTGTCTAAGAAGTGGGAAAATATGTATATTTAAAGAGAAATGCTTTTCATTGTTGGTGCTACAGGGTCCCAAGTACCAAACTGTGAATGTCACACTTCCAGAGATTTTGAGGAAGAGTTGCTAACTTTCCTCTAAAGAATAGACAGTAAATATTTCAGACTTGTGGGCCATACACTCTCTGTCATAACTCAGCTCTGCTGTTGTGATGTGAAAGCAGCCATAGACATATAAACAAGTAAGCATGGCTGTGTTCCAATAAAACTTTGTTTATTAACACTGAAACGTGAATTTAACATACTTTTTACATGGTAAGAAATATTAATCTTCTTTTCCCCCAACCATTTAAAATGTGAAGGCCATTCCTAGCTCCCAGGCAGCATAAAGTGGCTGGTGGGCCAGATTTGGCCTGTGGGCTGTTAGCTTGCTGACCCCTGTCTTCCAGGCTAACAGTGATCAAGGACTGAGTTTAGGACTTTGGACAAGTGCTGGTGGAGGCTTGGACCCAAGAGAATCAAGGAGTAATAAAGTGTAGTGACTGGACACCCTTGTCCTAGAGAGGATAGTTCACAATTGTGGGTTTGGGTTGTAAGCTTTGATGTAGGTTTTGGGGGGTACAAATTACTTCATTTCACATTTATTACTGGAGCAAATCCAAGCTCCTCTCATCACTTCTATTCAGAAATTTTGTAATAATTGGGGCCCTTTTGTAGCCAAGTGACAAAAATTTAATGCAAATTGGCTCAAGGGAGGTAAAAGGAATGGATCAGCTCACATAAATGGAAAGTGTGGATGTATGTTGTCTTAGGTATGACTGAATATAGATACTAAAACAAAATTATCAGGGGTGGGTCTCCAGTCCTCTGCATCCCTTGGCTCTGATCCTCCCACCTTACTTCCTATCCATCTCTAGGCTTATGGTGCCCCACAGTTAGTAACCACCATGGACAGAGGGCAGCTTATCCTCAGGAGGGCCACCCAGGTCCTGGGATGTGGTCTTACTAGCCCAGCTCAGGTGATGTGTGTCTCTGAAACAATCACTTTAGGGGCTTCAGGGATAAAGTATTTTTATTGGGTCCAGGTCCACATCCCAACTCTCATTGGAAAAGGGGAAGGAAAATCCTTCCCAAACACATGGATTGAGAGCAGGGAAGAGGTGGTTCCCAAATGAAAAGTGGATGGATGCTGGATGGGTGAAAAACAGCAGACTTCCATGACAAATGTTTTCTTGAGAGGAAGCAAGATGCACTGGCAGCTAGAGGCTGAAATTAGACATGATCCAAAGTTTACCAGAGCAGGCAGGAGGGTACCTCATGTGTGGACTTCATTTGATTGCTCCTGAAACAGAGCATAGGCCAAGAACCAACGTGCTGAGAACCTGCAGTGGTCCTTGGACTTTTGAATATGATACCCCAACAAAACATCAAAGGAAATCGGGGGACCCCCTCAGGTGGCCAGTTTTTCCTGTTGTTAAGTAAAGGTCAGAGAAAGTAAAATAGAGACTCTTATCTGATAGTAGTCACCATCTCATAGCAGAAGGAGCATTTCCACACCCCAGAATAAAGGGAGGTCCATCACAAGGAAGGAGAGTTGGCCATGAGCACCCTTTGTGCTCCCCAGGAGGAAGGCTCTGAGATGTGGATTTTTATGCAGAAGGTTTACAAGGGAATGCTCATGGACTCAAAGACTGTGGGGAAGGGAAGAGGCAGGGTGGGTTGAGGGAGAACTTAGGCTGTAGTGCTGTCTCAACAAGGTCTCAGCTGACCTGAAGAAGCTTTGGAGCTGGAGCAGACTTCAGGGTTGTCTTGAGGAGGGGCCAGGGGTGGGCTTTAATATACCTGTCAACTAGTCCTTCCTTTCGTGGAGCTTCTCCAGGGAACTAGGCATGACATGGGCCAGGCAGCTGTCTCCAGGTGGGGCGATTCCTAAAGAGGGCTGGTAACGGAAGACTGTCAGCCAAGAACCCTCCTAGCAGGTAGGGGAATAAAGTCCTTCATTCCTAAAGGGGTTCTGAAGCACAGCCTCTGGAATAGCAACTGAATCCCAAGTAACTGTGTGCATGAAGTTAAGTTTACACACACACACACACACACACACTGCCCATATGTTTCTCCCTTCACTTAGGACAAGGGACTTGTTAGCATTCGTTAACTCTTTGGGTTAGCCACATCTCTCATCTCTCGTCCTTTGGGAACCCACACTTCCCTCACCTCACTACAGTTGCTTGGGTGTTCCTGTCCCAAGCTCCTGCCACCCAAGCCTGGCCAGCCAGAGCGTCCCTCCTCCTCCACTTGGCTCCACCTCAGCTGCAGAATGGACTCGGGTGTTGGCACATATCAGTCATGCTAAGGAAAGTCACTTCCTGGGACTACTAGAGAACAGGCTCGGTGAACCCGGGGGGTGTCAGCCTGGAGCCATCGATGACCACCTTGCCACCACACGGGGACCCCTCACCAAGAATGAAGCAGAACAGAGATACTGAGAAACAGGGTTTCTTTTTTCCCTTTTTAGGATTGTTCTTGAGATATTTTTACTGTGGTGTAATTTTCGTATGGGAACAGGCACAAATCTTAATTGTGCAGCTCGATACAATTTTACATAGTTATACACCTGTGAACCAGCACCCAGACCGAGACAGAGAACATTTCAGCTCCCCAGAAGGTTCCCTTGCGTCTCCTTCTACTCAGAACACTTGCAAGGATAACTGGTATTTTTGAACTTCACAGAAATAAAGCCACTCCTACAAAGCAAGCACTCTCTGTGCCTGGATTCTTCACTCACACATTATGCTATGAGGTCATCCATGTTGCTGTGTGTTGTTCTCTGGCGTAGTATTTCCTTGCGTGAATATATTCCACATTATCTACCTGGGCTACTGTACTGGATATTTGGGGTGTCTTTAGGTTTCGGCTTTTATAATGAGCCAAACCACCATGGGCAGTCTTGTGTGTCTCTTCTGGTGGACACGAGCCTTCATTTCTTTTGGGTTTGGACCTAAAATTTTCCTGGATAGATTATGCATTTGTTCAGCTTTTGCAGGTCCTGCCCAACAATTCTGCAAAGTGGTTGGGCCAGGTTCTGACCCTCCAGCACTATATGAGAACCCCTTCAACTCCACACCCTGCACACAGTTGGTACTGCCAGTAAAACATGGCTTCAGGATGATACCGCTTGAGAGCCTGGATCAAGTTGTATTTGAAACTAAATGACCTGTGAAGTTTTTCAGTTAGGTGATCAAGTGTCCTGACTAACACAACCAGTGAAACTTTTGATAGAGATTGGCCGAGTTCTGGTGTTTGGGACTCCCTGGTGCAGTGGAAGATGGCTTTTTAATGGAGTTGGAAAGGGATTCCCTCATGGGTGGGAAAGTGGGAGATGGGGAACCTTGAGAAGGTAAGCCCAACTCTCTAGAAGTGTGGCTGCTGTCCATAACTTGTCTCAGATGGGGTTTAAATCATCAGAAAGCTTTCAAAACCAAATGGGACGTTCTCATCAAGGCCCATGTAGGCGGCCCTCTGGGTAACCAAACAGCAGTCTTGGCCAGGTGCCAGACATGCCGGGGAAGGGAGGGCAAGCTGGTTTTCTTCAGGATGCTCTCTGCCCTCTCTGGTCCATCAGCAAGCTCCCTGGACGAATGTCTCCTGAGGAGTGAGGAACAGTGAGGCAGATTTATCCACAAGAAGCCATGCGCAGAGCCTGGTGGAGTTTGTGTTTGTTGTCACAGATGTGATGAGAAAAGGCAGCCCACAGCATACCTCTCCAGCCCTGGGGACCCGAGACACCAAGGGAGATAAGCAGCATAAGCAGCATTTGGCTAGCTCCCTTGATGGACTCAGGCCTGGGCTTGCAGCGGGCTGGGGCTCCTCTCCACCTCCTCCCACGGGAAAGGGAGCTGCAGTTTGCAAAGTACTTCCTCAGGTGTCATCTTTTGGGATCCTCAAGGCAAGCCTGTGAGTCCAGCCAGGGAGGCATTGTGATTCCCATTTTACAAGTGAGGAAACTGAGGCACAGAGAGAAAGAGTGAGGTCTTCAGCCTCCAAGTCCAGAGCATCATCCTCCACCACGTAAGGCTACTTCTTTAGGGCACTAGACTTGGATGGGCATCCTGTGCTAGGGCTTTTGGATCAGTCACCAAGTAGAGACCAGAGCCCTGAGTGAAGAGAAGATTGTTAGGGTTATTGGATATACTTGTTGATGGCTGTGAAGACTGAAGGCAAACACAGGTAGACCAAGGAGCTGGACTCGAGGGCTTGGGAAGGACCTGAGGTGCTGGGGAAAGGGAGGCCTCAGAGTAGACAGAGAGCTAACCATGCCCTTGTCCCCTCCCAACACACAAGGTCTGCTCCTTAACAGACAAGTCAGGGTGCTCCCTGGGAGTGTTGAGGCTCCTTCCACGGGTGGGCTGGTCTGGCATAGAGTTGATTGTGAAGATGCAAAGCATAGAAAGGCCCTGAGTCACCAAGAGGTGGCCTGACTCTGAGCTGAGGCCAAGGCTGCCTGGAAAGCTGCTGCTCTGCTGGGCACCCAATGAATCACAGCTCGAGGCTGGGAGCCCTGTGGGGGCAAAAGGAAACATTTGCTGGAGGATTCCCCAGATTCTCTGAAGAGTTGGTGAAGGCAAGCAGGAGGGAGTGACAGTATTGGTGAGGAATGAAATCACGGCGGCTGTGCGATGCTATAAATATTTGGTTTGAAACAGCAGAGACATTCAAGATAAAAGTTAAATAGAAATAAAAGCAGTCAGATGTTTATTATATGTTGCCATAAAATTCAAGAACTGCCTAAAAAGGCAGATCAGGATTTGTTTAACAAATAAGAGAGGAGAATGAAAGAGGTAGAAGTTTGATGGTGGAAGGGTGTATTTGCTCTAATTTAGACAGTGATGGAAGCAAAACGGGAGTGACTCAGCCCACAGACCTTGGGGATGGATGTCATCAGGTGGCTGAGAACCCAGTGGACTTCCCCCAGGTCTCATGGCCTTGCAGACACCAGCAAGTACCCTGGCTCTCTGTGTCCCCTACCCACTGCCGAGGAGCGGGCCCAAGGGACAGCAGTGGGATCAGCCGGGGCACAGACATTGGGCAAGCACAGCACACACAGGGGATGCTGAGGAGGGGGCAGCACTGACGTTAGGAGTCTGATGGCACATTTTTCAGTTTCTCCACCTCTTCCATAGCTGATCCTCCAAAGTGTCATCAGGTATAAGAATTACAGAAAAAAGGAGTTGGAAGGGACCTCAGCGAGCCCCATGCTAGTCCAGGGGTGGCAGATTTTGTCTGTAAACGCCATATAGTAAATATTTTCAGCTTTGTGCACCATTCTGTCTTTCTCACAACTACTCTGCCATTGTTGTATGAAAGCAGCCATAGATAATCCATAAGTGAAGGTGCATGGCTATGCTCAATAAAGCTTTATTTACATAAATAGGCTGCAGGTCAGATCTGCCCTTTGGGCCATAGTTTGCCAACCCCTGTTGCAATCTAATCTTTATACGTAGGGAGACTGAAGTTCAGAGAGGCAGAAACACTTTTGCAAAGTCTCCTAATCTATTAGTGATGGAGCTGGGAGACTAACCCAGGACTCTGGGCACTAGTTCAGTATCATCTCCATTGCATCTGGGCAGCATTGCCACCAACAAGTCTTTGCCCAAACTTCTGTCTTAATACTAAATGGTACCCAGCTAGTTATCAGGCTAAAGGTCGGAAAGGATGGAGTGGACACATGTATGTGAATTGACAGTGTTGGTCCATTCCTAAAATTAAAATTGATGACATCTTTCCTCTGAGCTTCTTTCTGTGTTGCTCTCTGCCATATTTTTGATGGAAAACCATGCAAAGTGAAGCTCTGGGGACCCAATCCCTGGTCATATTCTAAGTGTGACAAAGAGGGTTGGGAGAATCTATGTTTGTGGTAGAGTGATCACAACATCCTTTGAATTTCAGTGCTTGGGGAAGTGATGTATCCCCCTGGCAACTTGCTGTGGACAACAGTCATGGTTTCCCTCCTGGGATCTGGTTACTGATTGACAACTTTGGGGGAAATATTTCTAAAATAAATTACGTAAAGGGAAGTGTAGTGGGTTGAATTGTGGCCCCCCCAAAGATATGTCCCTGTCCCAGAGCCTATGGATGTGAGTTTATTTGGAAAAAGGGTCTTTGTAGATGTGAAGGATCTTGAGATGAAGTCATCTTGGGCTATCCAGGTGGGCCCCAAACCCAATGACAATGTCCTCATAGAAGACAGAAGAGAAGACACACGGGAGGAAGTGGCAGAGGCCGTGTGAAGACAGAGGCAGAGCCTGGAGTGATGCAGCCACAAGCCAAGGAACGCCTGGAGCCACCAGACGCTGGGGGAGGTGGGACAGGACCCTTCCAGAGAGCGTTTGGAGGGAGTGCGGTCCTACAGACACCTTGGCTTCAGGATTTTGGCCTCCAGAAGTGTGAGAGAATACATGTGCTGTTTAAAGCCACTGAATTTGTGGTAATTTAGTTATAGTACCTACAGGAAACTGACATAGGAATTTCATCTTGAAACCTAAATTTGACAAAGAAAGGGCAAAAGGCACAGGGAAAGAAGGGCAAAGCTTCTCTCGAGCAAAGAGCAGAGGCTTTCCGGAAATAAGCACTCTACCACGGGCACCTGGCCGTCTAGCCAGGCCAAGGAAGCTGAAGCAGCAGGCCGACAGGAGAGGCATTGAATGTCCCTGCCCAGAAGGCACTGTGTCTCCGCTGGAGGTTCTTTCCAGGGCCCAGATGGACAGTGAGGACAAAGGCGGGCCAGCATCACACCTGCCTCCAGAAATTGCTGGCTTCCCTGAGACTCTCCAGAGAGGAGAAGCCAAAGCCACCTGCACTGCCCCACGGTTCCCGCCCCCAGAAACTCTCCAAGCCTGCAGCGGGTCAGCTGCCGCATGCGAGTCTCACGGCACAGGGAAAGCATTCACTGGTAAGTGCAGGACTTTGGACTGTGGTCCCAGTGCCTATAGCATGTGATTCTAAAGGTCTCTGCAAGAGGGGGGAGGAAGAGAAATCAGGGATGCTGCTGTGCAGACCAACACAGGTCGCTGGAGGTAACTCAGGGAAACAGGAAAACCAGTGAAAAACGTAGTCAAAGCATTTGTTTAGCGTTAACGGAGCAACAGTCTCCTCTATACCTGGGTAGTCGCCTCTATGCTCTGCTCATTTCACTTCCCACCCCAGGTTTTATTTGGGCCTTTTCCCCTGCCTGCTGGGAAGCCTAATTTCCCACCATGCCCTGTGTGCCTCCTCTTTGCTCAAAATCAGATTAGAAGCTCCTGGGGACAAGACTTGAGAAACAATTACACTTCTGTCCCCCAAAGACATAGTCAAGGGTTGGACACAAACAGCCTAGATTAACATTGTAGTCATTCATCCACACTTGTTTATGAATGCCCTTCATCCCAGCTCTCTTCTGGGGCTGGAGGACAGAAACAGATAAGAAAGGTAAGTCCGCTGCCCTCAAGGAACTTACAGAAACAGAATTTTCAAAGTTGATAGTTTCATCTATTGCGACAAATGTGATGAAGAAAGTGCAGCAGGCTATGTCAGGGAGATGGGGCCTGGGGGCCAGAGGCAGCATCTTGGAGGAAATAGCATGTACTCTGAGGCCCACAGTTGAGAAAGGGACCACCTTGTGAGTTTTGGGATAAGGGATGTTCCAGGCAGAAGCAAAGCAGGTGCAAAGCCTGGAAGACGAAGGCGCTTAGTGGGTTCCAGGACCAGTAGGAGGCCGACAGCTCAGCCCCGTGACCTGGACAACAGGATGAGATGAGGCAGGAGTCGGAGAGCCAGGCACGGCTATGCAGGGTGGCTGGATTCACCCTGAACGAGAGAGCAGAGGTAGCCATACACTGGAGGGGTGAGGGTGGGGTGTGACATGATCTGGTTGGTGTCTGATCCTGGCTGCAGTGGGGGACAGTGGAGACCCCAAAGCCAATAAAGACACGGCAGAAGCCACCAGACAACGGATTCTGGATGCTTCGGTTAGGGTAGTGGCCACGGTTGGGAGAGGATGGATTTAGGATACACATTTGTGGATTGATTTTCCTAAAGTCCTTTTGAGCTGGCCAGTTGGGGCATTGTAACCCCATCCCTCCATCCCATTCCTGCCGCTGGCTGCGACTCATATGATTCTTCACCCTCCTTAAAAGGAAGACATGGGTTTTCCTCCCCTAACTGGGAAGGCTCTTCCAGCCTGGAGCCATCCCCAGCAGGTCTTCCCATGGGGAGGTCAGCTCCCCTGATCCAAGGCTGGTGTCTTCAGGGGCACAACATCCTCAGCCTTTCCTGCAGTGGTTGTCCACTGGATGTTTGTAGGATTCTGAATGTGAATGAAAATAGATGATGACACATTTGGCAAATATTTATTAAGCACATATGTGGCAGTGATGTGCTGAGCACCACAGAGCAGCATAAAGAGACCGGACCGCCAGGCCCAGGTTCAAGTCCTGGGTTTGGTGCTGATTAGTGATGTATATTTGGGGAAGTGGCTTGAACTTCTCCACCCTCAATGTTTTCGTATACCAAGTGGGCACAGAAATAACCAGTTTACAAGGTCCTTGTAACAAGTCAAGGCGGAAACATAAGACTCTACCGATTAGAAATAATAATAGCAGCTTAGGTGGCAGTTGCTATGGCCAGGCCCTGGTCTCAGCGCTCTGGGTATTTGTTCATTTCATTCTCGCGGCAAGCCTAGGAGGCATTTTTGCTGTTCTACAGAAGAGGTACGAGAGATGAAGTTACTTGTCCAAGATCACAGGGTTGGTATATGGCAGAGCTGGGATTTCAGGCCTCTGGTGCTGGCACCCGTGTTCTTTACCACTGTGGCCACTGCCTCTTAATCAAGGCACTTACTCAGAGCCCAGAAAATACTCTCTGAGTCCAAACCCAGGAGTTTTTAGGAAGTGAGTATTGAGCCTATGAAGGGAGGACTTTCTATCTTGGGATATGTATCCTTGTGCATAATGAAGATAAGCCATGTCTCCCTGCACAGTCTGAACTTAAGCTGATAAATGGAGAGATAAAAGTGCATGGAGGTGGGTTCAGGGGAAAGAGAGGAAGGGAGGGAAGGACAGAGCTGTAACCTCCAACTTCTGACTGGGAGTTACCGGTGGTGGGCAGAGTCTGGGGAATGACAAGAGGCCTGGGCTGGATTTGCCTTCCTGCTGTCCTCCTGGAGGCCCCTTTGGAGCCCCGTGTTCTTGGAACGCCACAGAGGCGAGCGTAGCGGAATCACAGAGCTGTCACCAAGAAACGTCTGTGGGCCTGGGGTCAGGAGAGGGGAGAGAGGCCCGGGTCTCGAAGGCTGACGGACAGGAGACACGGCCAGGGCTGGCGACTGGCATCCAGGGCCTGGCGGGGAGGAACGTTGGGGTGGGAGGCTGGAGAAAGGTGATGGGAGGGAGGGAGGAGGAGAGCTGTGGGCACAGAGGTGGGCTGAGCTCTGGGAGGCGCAGCGGCAGAGGGGGCTGGCTGGAGAGGACCTTGATTGTAGGAGTGGCCCCGTGCACAGCCAACGGCCCCATCCCCTGACAGTGCTGCCCAGAGACGATGCAGGCGGCCATGCACTGGCCTGCAGCTCTCCTTCGTGAGCTGGGAAGCTGCCACCCCAGCACAGGAAAGTTAAAGACATACTCCGAGCAGTCCTTTTAACTTTCCTCTGCCACAGCAGAGCTCAGATAGAGATGCAGGGACCTGTGTCGTGGCATCGGCAAAGCTTGGACACCCTTCCTTGGGTGCTGGGTCACCCCAACTGTGGGAAGTTTTCAGTTTAATCAAAAGATGCTTCCATGTAGAAAACGAACATGACACAAACCTGACATTTAAGGCGAAAAACACCTTTTTTCTTCGGTCGATGAATTCATTCAGGTAAGGCATTCTGATTCAAACATCTAACAGAGGGCTTTCCTGGCGGCACAGTGGTTAAGAATCAGCCTGCCAATGCAGGGGACACGGGTTTGTGCCCCGGTCCGGGAAGATCCCACGTGCCATGGAGCAGCTAAGCCCATGTGCCACAACTACTGAGCCTGCGCTTTAGAGCCCACAAGCCACAACTACTGAGCCCACGTGCCACAACTACTGAAGCCTGTGCGCCTAAAGCCCGTGCTCCACAACAAGAGAAGCCATGACAATGAGAAGCCCACGCACAGCAACAAAGACCCAACACAGCAGTAAAATAAATTAAAAAAAACAAAAAAAACAAACAAAAAAAACCATCTAACAGATTGCTCATAAGTCAGACTTTTCGGGGAGATTGTGCTATTGGAGTGGCTTCATACCCTCCTCTAGATGGCTCTGAACAAAGCCGGGGTACATCCGGGTCAAGTTCAAGACCAGACCTCATCATCTGCCCAGCTGGAGGCTCTCCTGTTCCCTGCGCACTGATCACTGCTCACCTGCCTTTAGTCAGTAGGCAGCTCCCTGCTCTCTTCCCCCAGGCCCCCCGTGGGCTCCTCTTTGTAAAGAAACATCCAGAATGAGGCTCTGAATCAGCAAGGCCCTGCGAGGGTCACAGTCACTAGCTGCCCGGCCGATCCATGGGTCATCCGCGTCCCCAGAGCTCCCTTTGCAGCAGCTGTGGACCACAGGCTGGCTTCTGCTCAGTCTGCAGGGCCTCGCAGGGCCCAGAGCCCACTAGTTTGATCATGGATGGTGGGGCAGCCTCGCTGGGTCCCCAGGAGGACAGAGGAGGAATGGAGAGCCGGAGGGCCCCAGAGCGAATGCACTTCGCCTCTCACCTCCTCACTCAGGCCCAGCTGGTTTGGAGACAGGTTTGTTTCACGATCCTTAAAGCGTCAATTCTGCTCTTTCTTCGGGGGTGCCAGCTGAAATTAGAGTGATGTCACTGGCTGCTTTGGAGAGCAATACTTATTTCTCGCTGGCTAAACAAAATGAACATATTCTAATAACAAACAACCACAACTTTAAACTCCAATTCAAAGTAACGTTGGATCGAAACCTACATGGCATTTAATAAAATTATTTTTGTGGTGAACTTCTTTTTTAATGAGGTATAATTGACATATAGCATTATATTAGTTTCAGGTGTGTAATAGAATGATTTGATATTTATGTATATTGGGAAATGATCGCCACAGTAAGTCTAGTTAACATCTACCACCACACCTAGTAACAAATTTTCTTTGTCTTGTGATGAGGACTTTTAAGATCTACTCTCTTAGCAACTTGCAAACATGCAATAACTATTGTTAACTATAGCTGCCATGCTGCACATTACACCCCTATGAGTTATTTAATTTATAACTGGAAATTTGTCATTTTGACCCCCTTCGCCTATTTTACCCATCCCTGAACCCCTGCCTCTGACAACCACCAATCCATTCCCTGTATCTATGAGCTCATTGTTTTGTTTGTTCGTTTGTTTTGTTGTTTAGACTCCACACATAAGTGAGATCATACTTTGTCTTTCTCCATCTGACTTATTTCACTTAGCATAATACCCTCAAGGCCCATCCATGTTGCCATAAATGGCAAGATTCCATTCTTTTTTATGGCTGGATAATATTCCATTGTGCATTTATCTTATCCATTCATCCATCAACAGACACTTAGGTTGTTTCCACAACTTGGCTATTGTAAACAACGCTGCAATGACCAAGGGGGTGAAGGAAGGTTTTTATATAGCTCCCTCTTACACAGGAGCCATCTTTTAGTGGTCAGTTATGACTTCCTCTGGCCAGTACTTTCCCTTCTGGGAGCATCCGAATCCCCCACTATCTGTATGCTCTCCAGGGAAGCAGCCATGTTAGGCCCACGTGATGCACACTCTGGCCACAGTTTTTTGGATCAGGAAAGGACATATGACCAAGCCTGGCTGATCATATGCTTTCTTGAGAATCTTAGAAAGGAAGCTGAGAATAAGAGGACAGTATTTTCTTTTTTAAGTTGCTGGGCTGTATGATTTGAAGCTTAAGGACTGCTGGTAATTCGTTTTGTTTTAACCACAAGGAAAAATTAAGTGGCAAAAGCAGGAAGGCAGGGCTGGGAAGAACACCGGCAGAGGTGAGCAGTGACAAGAGACGGAGGCTACTGGTAGTGTTTGAACCTCAGCGATTCTCGAAGTTCAGCTGCATTCTGGTGAATGGATTTATTGAGACCCCGCAATTCTTATTCAACGTTCTCTCCTTTACTGCCTTCGTTTGTGTTGGATTTCTGTCGCTTGCGGCCAAAGTAGCTCTCATACCTGAAAAGCTCCAGTGGCCTGGCCACCTTGCCTTAAGCTGGGTTTTCTTCCCTCTGGCTCCCCCCTCCCCCCCCCCGACCCCTCACTGACATCTGGAGAATGTCAGAACCCGAGGATGGAATGAGGAACTCTCTGGAACCAGATCCTTCAATGCCACAAGATGTCTCTGGTCTCATTTCTAAATAATGAGAGAGCCTTAAATGGAACTCACACTTCCTGGACCCCATCTTAGCACTGGCCTTCCTGCCAGGCAAAGGGTGAGAGAGAGGGGTCCCCAGCACTGAGAAGTTTGGTGAGGGAGGTGGAGGGAGGCTCCAGCCCAAGAAAGATGTTAGGACTTCGGCTGTCACCAGGAATGACAGAGACACTTAGCCTACAACTTCGAGGGTTCTGAACTTTGCATGGTATGTTGGAGTGTTTCCTCCACCTTAAACTATATAATGGAAAGGGATGTGAGAATAAGAAAAAGTTGTGTGCTGTCCTGTAACTGCAGGACGGACAAGACCGCAATCCCCTATGAGAGGTCTTCTCTTAACCTCATCCCATGTCAACCAGGCAACTGTGGTCTGGTCTCAGAGCCAGCTGGAGTGCACCGCTCACCATTGCCTGCGCCTGGCAGGTCCTCACCAACAGTCCCTACAATAGCCATCAGCCTCAGGATTTGAATCAGTTCTCAAGTCACCGACTGGGAGAAAACAAAAGCCTCATTTGAAGTCTCTCCTGCCTGTTTGTCTTCAGAAGCTGTCCTCCAATGTCTCTGTGAGGGCTGGCAGTCGAGTTGACTAGCCCCTGCCGGACAACTGTCAGACTGGCTGAAGAATATTAGAGGGAAGTTGATCATGTGTCAACACTCCTCAGTGCCCACTCGCATCAGGGAAGTGATACAGCTGTCACTGTGGCCAGCGAGGCGACTGGCAGGACAGGCCACATTCACCAGCCCAGCTGTCCAATTAGATGCAAGGGCCCGACCCTCAGGTGTGCATAAGGCAGGGAATCAGAGCTGAGTAGGGCACCTTCGTGGCTGCCTCTGTGGCCCTCCGAGGGTCCAGGGCTGCCTCTGAGCCTGCCGTGGGCACTGGATAGATCAAGGAATGCCAACTTTCTCCCATCTGCTTTTCTTTCCTCCTCACTCTCTCTCTTCTTATATCCCCCCTTCCTCCTCCCTCCCTCCCTCCCAGGCTGGATTATGTGAGGAAAATATCAGAAGAGTACTTAGAACTCATGTTGGCAGACAGCAGGAAATATATGAGGTTTGATTAGACACCAGAATAAAAGCCAGACAACGGTAAAGAATACTTTATTGCTTTGTTTTAAATGCTTTTAAGAACACGTGTGTCTGAGTAACATCATCAATTTGGAAACAGTGCTGAGTGTAATAATATGGGAAAGTGTAGTTAAAAACACTGCTTTCTGATTGAAATGATGAGGTCTTCCTTCTTAAAAAAATAAATAAAGGCATGTGTTTTCCTTGAGTCAGAAGCTGTGTCTTTGGGTGTCTTATGGAAACAATAGCATTTACTCAGGAGGTGAGCTCATGGTGGGGATGGGGGTTTCTCTGGACCTTACCTCTGTGGGCTCTTGCAAGGGCCCTGTCTTGTTCTCTAAGACCGGGTAGACCTGTGGATCCAGCCTGATGAGTAAACAGCACTGGGGGACCTTCCTTTATCTTTGTTCAGAGGACCCTTGAAATAGACATAAGGATGCCCATTATTTACATCATGATTTGAGTTTGCTAAAGACTTTCTGACCCCATAACTCCTTTTGCTCCTCACTGGCACCCTGTAGGGAGGTTGCTATCCCTCCCTTTTCATAGGAAAGAGAATGAAGTCCCAAAAGGTATGGTGCCTTTCCCAAGCGTGTGCAGCCAGTGAGTGGTAGAGGCTGGACTTGAACTCAGAGCTTTTGATTCCAAGCTTACTGGGTTTGATCCCTGAAAAAGTATAATACACTGATCTAGACTAAAGAAGAGCTCTAGCTCCTACCCATTTCTTTGATTTTCTTGTTTCTGACTCTGTGTCCACCCCAAAGCAGCTGCGTGATTGGGTGTAGGTAAAGTCCCCAAAGTAATAGTCCCTACAAAACCCTCCCTGAGAGTTGGCCTTGGAGTCTGGGGTAGGGGTGGGGGAAGAGGTTTTCCTAAGCCAGTACTTATAGATGCTTATTATGGGATCTTGTTTCAGGTTTTCCAATAAGATACCTTATCCCTTTGTTTAGGAAATTCTAAATCTCCACCACAACACTGGACTGTGCATGTCCATTCTCAGCTGTGCCAGGGGGTGTCCTGGGGATTCTGAATTAACTACCCAAAAACTGCTCTATAAGAATGCAGTGCTTAGCATCAGTTTCTGAAGACTGCATGTTGCAAACCTACCATTTAGCTGGATTTCCATTTCCATTAGATAATTATCAAGCCTTCAGCTTGTCGCTCCCTGGTACACACCCTTATCCAGTCAAATAGGGTCACTCATTCTTGTTTTGCTGATTTTTTTTACCTCCAAGACTTTGCTCTTGGGGGATTCTTCTCCCGGAAGGCGCGCCAGTCCCCCAGCTATCTCCCCGTGGTTCCCTCCGTCCCCCACCCAGCAAAAGTCACCTCTTTCCTCTGAACTTCCATAACACTTAATTGATACCTCCCTTCTGATAATTTTCACTTTTCCCCTAAGGCCACCGCTATCCCTGGAGGGCAAATCCTGTCTTTGGCTCTTAAGGGTGAATTACAATGAGTTTCAGATTTACATATTACCAAGGGTTACTTACTAGTAACCCATTAAGAGGGTTATTGAGGGTTACTGTAATTAAGAATTCATAAATGGAAATTAAGAACGTACTATTGTCTGTGGAGGACTCTCCTACCGAGAGTCTGGCTGGGGCACTGCAGAACTCCTGGTGCACCTGCCCCCATGCAGAGCATTGGTGTTTCTGTGACTTTCCAGAAGGACTCTCCATGACTTGTTTCTTGAGTAGATCATAATATTCAAAGGCTGACAATCTTGCTTCTTTAATTTATAAATTGCGTTAAACTTTGCTTCATTATTAGTTTGCTATATAGGTCATTGCTCTACCCTACGGTGTATGGGGGTACACCTTTCCACTTACAGAAATATTGACCTCTAAGTGAAACTTTGTAAGTTGAAGACATGTTTGTATTGTGGTTTAAATGCAAGTCATCCTTACGCCTAATACTAAAACCGATTTATACATTATCCCCCAACTGTTGTGCTTGTATAGTCCTACTCCACAGATGATGGTCTGCCAGTGCATTTGTTCTGTTTAAATGGTTTGCAAAATATTACCAAAGTAAATGCAGTAAAAGTGCTAGGCTAGTGTTCAGTTTATGAGGCATTGTTTTATAAAATAAAACCTAGTGCATATAGGCTCATATTCATTGCTCATAGTGCACAAATTATGTGCAATGCTAGCAACCTGCTTATTTTGTGACTTTCCAATTGTTTGTATCATCAGGTCTTTCCCCCAGAAAAATAGGAGTGGCTGGGGTGAGTGTACAGCCGATTTTAAATGGGCAACCGTCGGAAAAATTTGAGAAAACTGTTTTTGCGTGGCTGATCCTTCTGCTTGGCAGTGACCTCCTTGTCCCCTTAGCGAAGTGACTAGGGGACTCATCTCTGCTTCTCGGTGAGCACTCCAAAGCTACGTCAGTTCACAGATCTGAATCTCATGATCAGAAGGAGCTGAGTGAATGGGCCACATGCTCGGAGGCCACCCACAATGGTAGCATAAAACCAGTCAAAAGTGTAGCTTGCCTCTAGCACCTTTCCTCCTGAGAATTTCCAGAAATGTTTTCATTTCTTTATTTCACTTCACCTCACTAAACTTATACCTGGGAGATCATATATGGAGTCTTCCCCATTTGGTGCGGTTTGTGTCTTTAAAAAGCCCTCTCCCAACTGCCCACTGCCCCCTTTTAGAGCCAGGCCCCCTTAAGACAGGGCAGGCTTCCTGCTCTGGGGCAGCCTGGCACCCACCCTCACCAGGACCATTCCATGTAGTCCCTCGAAACAGAGAAACACAGGTAAAAATCAAGGGTACGAATGCAAAAAAGAAAAAAAAAAAAATAGAAAGACATTCTGTCTTGCAAGCAGGAACTCTTGGAAGAAGGGAAAAAAAAAATCCTGGGCGTTAAGAATGCTTAATTGGCTTAATTTACTTGCTGTTGCTCTAAAATATGCTTGTTCTGGCCTTAACGCTGCTTCTTTT